>VXAK01001448.1:15893-118205 GCA_013399435.1 Arenaria interpres | reverse complement strand
CAACGTGTAATTCCAGAGAACCTCAGAAAATCTGGCTAAGAGGTACACCATGAGGTACACTATTTAAGAGTAGTACTGGCTCGTGGATTCTCCCCAATTGCTGGCACCTGAACATAGAATCCCCCAAGGCTCCTCCCCAAATCATCCCAAACCCTTCCTTTCCCCACCTTTGCTTCCTCCCCTAGACATTCCATAATAAATCATGTGCAATCCTAAAATGCTCTTCCCCTGCATCCCGCAATGTGCAGCACACCCCCAAGGCAGTAACCCCTGGAGAGCTGCTCCCAAGACTCACCAAGGTGATGAGTTTCATGCCTGGACCTTGGGGCTGATGGCTCTGCTGGGACAGCCTTGGGAACTCCTCGGGAGTCTGTAACTTGGATTGTCACCTTCCATTGTGTGTGTGTTCCTCTGGGCTTGTGGAGACGGGTCTTTGATGGGCTGATGGCCCCTGTGACAGCTGGGCTGGGTATTATTTAGTCTTCCCTGTCGTTGTCCCCCCCCTGGGCCTAACAATACGTACCCAATGACATGTTTCCAGCACCTAAAACTGAAAACTTTGGGGAAAAATGCATTTCTAGCAAATGCAGACAGGATACCATCCTATTGGGATTAGACTGGCTTCTTGGCTGGCAGCAAAGGATGAGTGTGGAGAAACAAATGCATCCGAAATGAACTTGCAGCTCTGGTTTACCAAGGTATTATTTACTAATTACAGCATAAGGATTGCAAATTGCAACAAATAACATTGCTTAATGCCACTAACGTGTAATTGCCAGTGCTTGAAACTTGTGAAATTCATGGGTGTTTGAATGTTTCTGAATGCCTGCGCTGCAGCTACGGTTTGCAATTAAAACTGTGTCTGCTCAGCAGTTGGCAAACCTTTCTTTGCCATAATTCAGCCTGCATGAGTCAGCGCTGCCTTCCTTCACAACGCATTCTGGCCTGTCTGGAAATCTGCTTTTTCTATGGTTACATAGATGTTCTATACATCTCAAAATAATTTCAGTGTGGTTGGCCAAAGGAGCCTTTGTCACTCTTTGAACAAATCCAGTCCAGCTCTCTATATGCTACAAAATAATATCTGTGCTTGGCAGGGAACAAAGTTGGGACATGAATATTTTATTTTATAGAGCTATTAAGTAGCAGAAAACCCTACAAATTAATACAGTAGCAGGTATCATTTGTTGTTTTAAAAACTGTGTGGGTTTCTGGTTGAGAATACAAACCAGCATCCCTAGAAGTACTGGTTTTGATGCAGTATGTGCTTTGTGCCTTCTATATCTTTTTGACAGATTATTACGCAGAATCAACATCAGAAATGCACCACCCCTGTTGTGTAAGATATGGAAAGTAAATCTTAACTTGTCCTTTTGTTTATCCCGTTGTGTTTTGTGCCTCCAGGTTTAAATAAAGACGTAGGCTAAAGAGAATATCTACCATTACCTCAAAGGGAAGGAAACGGTTGAATACTGATGTAAAAATGAAACCTGGCAGCAGCATTAAGTGAGGGCTTGTTGCTTCTTTATGAGCTGAGGGGAAAAAGAGGAGGTGCAAAAGGAAATTTAGTATGAATAATAGAGTAGAAACCAATAAAGGGGTCAGAGCTGCCACTCATCGAGTAGGTGTGGCTGTTTCTAAGTAGTTCTTTACAGCTGGGACAACAAGCTGGACTCTCCAGATGAGGAAATGCCTCTCATCAGCAAGCAAAATTAAACAGAACACCACACGAGGAACCTGTGCAGATCACCATGCTGCAATTACTTTGACCGTTCAGAAATTGTTGTTGCTTTACTTTACATTCCTTGATCCCTGATCTATAACTGTTCACAAAACGTGGCTTATTCTTGGCAGTAGCTGATTTCTGGTGTTCATTTATGTTCTGGTTTAAGTTTATCTGTTTTAAACATATACTTGCAGAAACACACCTGCCAACAAGCTTAGACACTGCCTGGTCAGAGGGCTTGGACAGGGAGAAGAAAGCATTTGCTTCTGGTGTGTTTTCCTGCAACACAGCACAGAAAATAAGCAATATTATGGAGTAAACTGAGAGCAGGGAAGAAGTCATTTTACCTACTGCCGCTAAGTTCAGGCTAAGCAACTTTATTCATGACCTCTTTTGCTATCAGTGGAGATCTTCCTTTATTACTCTAAAGATAGCAAAATTGCCTGTATCAGGAAATTGAGGACAGAGTACAGATAATGATTAAAAGTAAAGCCTTAATGTGACAATTGAGTTGCTTCTAATATATCTATTTTCTCCATCTTTGTTACATCTTGTTAGCTTTTGCTGTTGTATGTTGGTTTTGGCTCAGGTATGACAAGGACATGCAGGATAGTAAGAGATAACGTAGTAATACTAGAGGATGAGACATTGCTTATAGTAAATACTACTCCTTTTCTGCTTCTCCCACACATTTCATCTTCATTGGTCTCGTCTGGGTAGCTGCTGAGCTGCAACCCTGCCCCTACGTCTGGGGCAAGTCTCTATGCTATCATACCATCGGTTTCTTCTCCTTTCAGCTGTCTTTTTCTGTTAGTCATCAGTTATTATTAAGTAATTTCCCTTACCTTAATGGCTTTCTGAGACAAACAAATTCATTCCTGCAGTTTTAAGTTGCTTTGGCACTGTCTGCTCCTTGCTAAAAGGTTACTACTACCAGAAGGGACTTTTATTTCATCTATTACTTGACATCAGCCCCCAAAACTGCATGCTGAAGCTTGCAAAAAGCACTCTTCCCAAACCCGGAGATGCCCAAAGGCAGCATCTGTAACAGTGCCATTAGAAACTCCATCTTCATAAAAGCGGAGTGTTCCTCCTTTGAACGCACTTTAAGCAGTTGTCAGACTCTGAATGAATGGAAATTAATTTCATTCCAGCAAACCAGAGGACAAAATTCTTCTTTTTAAAGACATGATCATGCAGTTAGTAATTAAAACAAAAAATTTAGATAAAGTAGATGTAATACTAGTTTGTGCCTCAGGCACCACTAAAAAAGGTGTCTGTAAGGTTGGGTCAGAGTTAGTTCAGCTTTACTTTAGGGATGCATTTTTTATAGCTCACACTAAACTTTGGATGTTTCCAGTTGCAAGGAAGAGTGACTGAGGGGCTGCTCCATTCAAATGTGCCCCCACAGCAGCATGTGAGTCCTGCTCCTCTTCCTGCTAATTAATTAATCTTACAGATATTTATTGTTCTAATACCGCTGATTAACTCTGGTTGCTTCTGGTAATGCAGATGAGAGAGCATTCAGCTTCTCTAGAATAAGAATACATAAAGCTTTGATATGTTAATTTTGTACACAGGTTTTCTCTCTAGGGAGTCAGCTGAATTTTGCATTCTCTCTGACTTCTCCCTTCCACAGTATTGCAGGTTTTCCTGGCTTCAGGTTTGTATCAGAGGAGGTATTAGACAACATCTGTAGTTATCTCAAAATGAGCTACGTTGCTGCTTTTCTACAGGGATCTCACATAACATTAATAACACAGATGGGTCCTTCTCCATCTGTCGTACTTACAGAACCAAGTAGCCCGACATATACAATTCCTGCTTTGTGCACTTTGTCACCTCAAAGGCAGTGGTTAAGTTCTATGTTTGGTTTAATAACTTATCGTCAGATGGCAGTATGTTTTCAAACAGGAGCAGAGAAGCAATTTGGGATTTTTTTTCAGTCTCATATAAGGAGCCTCATTCCCAGTAGGGAAGAAGGTTTCATATGCACAGATTGGCAAAACTGCATATTAAAAAAAAGCTGCTATTGCCTTTATTTAGCATATAAATTACCTAGTGTGGGGAAAGAGGAATGTTGAACAGTAAGAACACAAAATATCAAAATATGTAATTCATAGTTGTAAACATGGTTAGGGTACAAAATCACACGTTCTAAGGTGGTATTCAAAGCTAAGATGTTACAGCTTCCAGGTATCTCCCTTGTTTCTGCTGGAGTTTGCAACAGAGCCCATGGAGGCAGCAAAGCAGGTAGTGAGAGTCACTAAAGGTCATATTCTGGCTTAGCCATAGGCTAAGGAGTTGCAGAACTGTAAATAAAATTAAAATCAACGAAATATACATTAAATCTCCCCCCCGTGTGATTTATCTTCCCTTTGATCATGTGCACAAAACCCATGCCCCACCACATACCTGGCCCCTGGCGCAGCTTCCCAACTCTCCCCTCCCCAGGGTTTTCTGCACAGCCTTTTGTCCAGGGGGACAAATGTCACACGGTACATGGCCCAAGTCCATTCGCTTGGCAGGACCTGGCGGTAACATCAATTATAGAAGAAAAGAGCGGTGAGTTCCTTGAGAAGACACTTAGTTCAATGTTCAAGGCAGGATCAGCTGTATTTACCTAACTCCTCACAGATATCTGTCTAACCTGTTCTTAAGAGATTTTTATTGATAGATTTTTTCCTTTGCCCTTCCCAATACTTAACTACTGTAATCAGTAACCTGATCTTTGTCTTCCTACGAGAAGAAACATGTTTATCTGGTTTATTGTTATCTTAACCCTCTCTACAACAGCCTTTATGAGCCAGTAGACTGTTAGGTCTGATGCAAGCACTTGTCTTCTATCCAAAGCAGGCTGTAGGTGTTGCCTTCACAACAAAGTCACGTTTAGGACTATGCAATATCATTACAATGCGTACTAAATGGATTAAAGGCTGCATTTTAAGAGACATTAAGAAGTAATTTAAATGAAAAATGTCAGATGTGAGACTTTTTAACTGGGCTCCAGAGGAGCCTGTTCTTGATCCAGGGCTGCTCTGTTAGCTCAGTCAATTATTTGGAATCAAATGAAGCTCTGCTCATGAAATCCACATGTCAGTTCAAAACAGTCAAAGACTGAAGGCCATCTGGTCCGGTGGCCACTGAGTGATTTAAATCACAGAGCCAGCAAGTGCTGGTTGAACAACACGTGTTTTAATCCACCTACATGGCAGATATCTGGTGCATCAAAGACGCGGTTGCTGGCTGTGCACAGGAACAAAAATCCAAGGCATGCTTTTGGGCTGGGAGCGAGGAAGGAGAACACTGTATCTTCAAAAGCATTAAATCAGATGAGGGCTGAGGAGATCACAAGGGATAAATACACGAATGCAAGCTGCCAATGCAACGTGGCAGCTGTGAGAGCAAATGCAATCCTTAGCTGTTTAAGCAAAAATACTGAGGGGTTGTATGTGCTAGTATGTGCCTATGAATCATTACATGGCACCATAAGATGACTGAATGATAAAAGGTGTAACAAACTGGAAAGGCTCATTAAGAACCCAGAAGAATGAGTCACTGGAAAAATCTGCTCTGTACGAAGGTGATATATAATTATCTACACAGCAAAAACATCGCAGAAAGGTGCTGTAATCTTCCATACGTAGCGAAATCCATTTGCTGAAGGAAAATGTGTGATGTTTAAAACTGATGGCATTTTTCATGTGTTTCCTTTCTACAGGATTCTTTAATTTTTTTAAAAAAATAAATCCCCGGAACCCTACATATTTCAATATGCTGAGCAGTGAATTCAGTTGAATTTAGTTCCTCGTGCCCCAGCAGGACACACCAGCGCTCCCAAGGGCCCGGTCCAGGAGGAAGATGGCCTCATGGCATGGAAAAATTAGTTTAGTCTGGGAGTCCTTCTCGGGCAGAATGATCAAACCAGAGGTGTTAAACTTTTCAGCTTCCACAAGAACCTAATAACCGAGATAGGACCGAGATTATTTTAGAATTTATTACTCTTTTTTTCTAAATCATAGAATAGTTTGGGTTGGAAGGGACCTCTAAAGGTCATCTAGGCCAACCTCTGTGCAATGGGCAGGGACATCTTCAACTAGATAAGGTTGCTCAGAGCCCTGTCCAACCTGACCTTGAATGTTTCCAGGGATGAGGCGTTGGGCGTTTACCACCTCTCTGGGCAACCTGGGCCAGTGTTTCACCACCCTCACTGCAATAAACATCTTCCTTCCTGGTCTGAATCTTCCCCCCTTTAAGTTTAAAGCCATTGTCCTACCACAACAGGCCCTGCTAAAAAGTTTGTCCCCATCTCTCCTGTAGGCCCCCTTCAGGGACTGGAAAGGACTACAAGGTCCCCCCAGAGCTTTCTCTTCTCCAGGCTGAACAACCCCAACTCTCTCAGCCTGTCTTCATAGGAGAGGCGCTCCATCCTCTGATCATCTCCGTGATCTCCTCTGGACCTGCTCCAAGAGGTCCATGTCCTTCTTGTGCTGAGGGCTCCAGAGCCGGATGCAGGACTCCAGGTGGGGTCTCACCAGAGCGGAGCAGAGGGGCCGAATGGACCTGCTGGCCACGCTGCTGGTGATGCAGCCCAAGATGCAGTTGGCTTTCTGGGCTATGAGTGAATGTTGCTGGGTGATGTCCAGCTTTTCACCGACCAGCACCCCCCCAAGGCCTTCTCCTCTGGGCTGCTCTCAATCCCTTCATCCCCCAACTATGTAATATATACAGCTGGAAAACTAAAGAAAAAGTAATTTATGGGGCAGTTGGGGAAGCAGTGGTAGGAATCACCAGTGAGAAAAATGTCAGGATTAAGGTCTTTAACTGGTAGCTCATTACTTTTCAGCAATCACTCGGTGCCTGGGGTCCCCGCGTTCCCCCGGGGCGATGGCCACAGGTCTGCCTTTCCCTCCTCCGGAGCCCCGCAGCGATACCGGGGTCACTCGGGCCAGACCCGGGTCGAGCCCACCCTCCACGCCGGCTCCCAAGCACCGGTGGCCCCACCGCCCCGGGGCACTCGGGACGAGCCCGAGTGGAACGCCGCCAACCCACCACCGCCGGCCCCGGCTCCCTCCCCTTCTTCCTTCCCGGGCGGCCCCCGCCTCCGCCGCCATGTTGTGGGGCTGACGCCGCCGCGGGAGGCGGAGGCGGCAGCCCCTGCGGAGCAGGCGCTCACGGGCGGCGCAACAGGTACCGGCGGCGGGGCGGCCTGCGGCTCCTCCGCGCCCCGACCGGCCTCTTCCCCNGTCGGTTGGGTTTTGGTTTTTTTTCTTAAAAATAGCGCTTCGCGTACGTGTCGCCCTGCCGGGGAGGCCGGGAGTCCCTCGGCGGCGGCGGGGCCGGGCGCTGTCAGGGAGCCGGGCTGGGCAGGTCCCGGTCCCTTCGGGAGCCGCTCGGGCGTTCCTCTGGGAGCTGCTCTGCCTCCATCGCCGGGCCCTGAAGTTTGGCCGCGGAGCTCCGCCGCGGGGCGGGGGAAGCGGCGATCCGGGCAGGGCTGCCGGTAGCCACGGTAGCTCCGGCTGCTGGAGCTGCTGCTGGCCTTTGCCTTATCCCTGCTCTGCGAGGGGAAGCCATACGGGTGTCGGTGCCCAGACGGCTCAGTGTCTGCCCAAGGAAGCGTCCAGGCGAGGCGAGGTGGCTCGGACGTGTTCAGAGACCCCGGGTTGCTTTGACGATGGTGATTATTTTTTGGTGGTAGTTACTATGAAAGCTTAGAGTTGGGAGAACTTGAGCTGGTTTGCGCAGTTAAAGTTTGTGAACTGTTTTTGAACAGGCTGGCTTTCCTCACTCTCCACACTGCAGTATGAAGTAATTCAGCAAATAAAATGAGGGCGAGATACGTGGTTCATTTCCCTAAACGTTCAGATGCTGTTTTGAATACACGAAGGTGATTTTCACAGTGGTTGACGCTTTGACATCTGTCATGTAGCAGAACTTGAAAGTAGACTGTGCTTTAGATAGTACCTGTGATTTTTAACGTAGGCTCGTAGCAGTTCTCTTAAAGCTCGGTGGGAAATTCCCCATTTGAAAGCCTGGAATGAGAAGTTACAAGCTGCTTGTCCTTGAGTTCGGGTTGCCCTATTGTATGCATCTCTCTGTTGGGAACATGATGTTTTTTAAACTTGTTTTTGTTCGTGCTTGCCTGTGGTGGCAGCAGCTCCCACACTTGTGTGTACACAGGAAAGCGTACAAAGCCAGCGAAGCAGTACGGCTGTGCCGTACCCCACAGCAGTGGGATATGAAACGCAGCTCACTTTCAAGAACTTCCAGTTGTTCACCTGAGTTTTCATTGAAATTCAAAAGCTATAGATGTAACAAACTTCTGTATCCGCTGACGCAACAGCGATGTTTAGAAGTAATGAGCATTAGGAACTAATTGGATAAATAGCTAGCTGGGCTTCATTCTTCTACTAAAGTTTGTTGTTTCCTTTTTTTTGCTCTACCTTCCCTGTTTGATTTGTCTGTACTTTCTATTTATTTATTCTGACGAAGCTGCGAGGGCCATTCACAGCACCTTACTTCTGGATATTTAGAGAAAGCTTAGTTCAGACTTTAGGTTCCGTGTGATGTTACGAGAATCACACGCATCCCTGCAAACAGGGATTTAGGCTGCTCTGTGCTCTCTGCTACGCAGAAATTTTGGTCAGATGAGCCTCCTAAATTAGATCAAGTGAATATGCTTCTCCTTTCAATTACTACCCTGAAGGAATTGCATTTATTATTTTTTCCCCCCTGTCTGTACAGGATCTAGGGGATGGGATGCATCCCTGACTGAGTTGTTTGCTGTCACTGTAATATAAACAAAAGAGTTTTCCCCTGTAGCACTAACAATAACAAAAACGCTGTACCTGTGGCTTGTTTGTGTTAATCACCATATGAGGTTATGTGCCACAGGTGATGTTCTGCTATCAGAGCTCTGGCTGCTTATGTTCTTCACCATTCTTCTTTTGGACAGGGTGAGATAGGTCAAGACAGAAGGGACCCGTGGATGATTTTGAACTATGTTGTTTGAGGAGGCTTTATTTATTGCAGTTGCAGGTATGACAGTGGTTGCCACCATGGCACTTCTCACAGTAGGGTTTTTTTACAGGTATTTCTGTTGTAGTCTTTAATGTTGAAAAGTGAATTAATTTCATGCCACAGCGAAGAGGCAGCTATGAAAAATGAAACTTAAGTTCTGTAGGTGACAGCAATTCTTCATTGAGCTTCTCTATCTGGAGCTGATGGGACAGCAGTTGAAGAGTGAAAGGTGACATACATGCTTCGCTTGGGTCATCATCAAAAAGCTTCACAGCCCTTGAGAACAGGTGTCTGCAGGAAAAGACCTTGTGATTAGTTCCTGAAGAGCAGCGTAGTCCAGGTCACGCCTTCCTGCTGCAGATTGAGAGAGAGGTGTCTGGTCTGAGAGATAACCGGTTAATTAACGCTGTATAAGCAAAGTATTTGCTCTTAGCTCAAAAGTTTTAGTTTGATCAGCATGTAAAATTTGTGCAAACAGGATTTAATGGGATTTTCTTTTAAAGTTCGTTTAAAGCTGTTCTCTTTGCCTTTTTAAAAGTGGTTCAAAAGTTCGACATATTTCCCTTCAGGGGAAAACAGGCCAGAAATGAAGATTAAAAGTATAGATCTCCGATATCTCAGTTTTTACAATAGCTTTTGACTACCTCCATTTGCTTTTACTTACCTAAAATGTAATAATAGAATAATTTCATTTTGAAGGGGACTTCAGGAGATCATCTGGTCCAACCCTTACTAAAAGCAGGGCCAAGTTAGATCAGGTTGCTCAGAGCAATATCTGGTTGTGGGAGACCTTGTTGAAAGCCTTCATAAAGTCAAAACAAGCTGCTCTGGCCTCATCCACAGAGCCAGTCATCTCAGCACAGAAAGCTATGAGCAGGGGTGGTTCGTCCGGGATAGGTGCTTGTTGCTGGCAGCTTCCCTTGTTCTTCAAGCATCCGTAGGTGGCTCCCAGGAGGATTTACTCCATAATCTTTCCAGGGACTGAAGTCAGTATTATTGAACTGTCCCTCTTGCCTTTCCAGAAGATGGGGGTGGTGTTTCCCTTTTTCCAGTCATCAGGATCCTTAACCAGTCCCCAAGACCTTCCAAAAATCATAGAGCTTGGTCTTGCAATGACATCAGCCGGTGTTCCTTGCAGCACTGGTGCTATAATTTGTTCCACATATATATATATGCAACTGCTATACTTCCTTGTTTTCAAGTAACTTTATTTTGACTTCTGTAAGCTGCTTTCAGGTCAGTGTAATGCCACATCTCTTGGCAAGGTATTCAATGAGAGATCCTGCTACGTTCTGAAGTTTTGGGGGGAAGCCTGACATAAACCTAGTTCTTTTGTGAAAAATTGTGAGAGCAGTAGGTTGTTGACTTTGTGAATTTGTGGTGTTGCTTTTAGATTGGAGGGCTTGTTTCGTGTGGCTGAATGATGTGGGAAAGTCAGTGGCCTTTCTTTACCTTTTTCGTCTTGGGTGATGAACGGTGATTATAAAGATAACAAAGATAAGGTAGAGCTAATTAGAGAATTCTCTTTTTTTTTACGACTGAGTGACCTATTTCAAGCACTATCACTTGTCAGTAAAACACTTAACACAAAGTGTCCTTTGAGGTTCAGAGGTTGACTCTAGGTATGGGGTGAAATAAGCTAGTTACTGTATTCTTTTTAGCTTTTAAAGCTAAAGGGTGTCATCACCCTTTAACTTCACCCTTTAAAATTGTGTTTTCCTTGTGTGCCCTGGTGACAAATGATGCAGTGACTGTTTTGGGGGGAAGTGTGTGGTCGGACTCTTGGAAGTCCTAAATGCAGCTGTTTTATGTGATCCCAAAATTTTCAGACACTCAGTTGCAAATATTGCAGATGCCTGAATTACTTCTGGAAATCTGTTCTGGAATCCCGATCGGTATAGAACTGGGAGGCGTATCTCTACATGGAAGTTCAAGCTCCTTCCAGTGATGGACCAGTGTGAGCTGAAATTTTAAGCCAGCGCCACTGGTGAAGCCTTGTTTTCTGTGGCTTTGGCTGCCTGAGTCTAATCAGATACAACTTTGTGTTGAAGTTTTTCTCACGGTTAGTGTATTTAGAGCAGCTTTTAGCCATGTGAATTCTCTGGTGTCTAATATTGGTATGCAAACGTAGCGCAGTTTGGTAGGTTTTTTTTAATTTCTCCATCTGGTTGCCTGTTGTCATGAATCTTGTAGGTAGTTAAGATCTTTTCAAAGTCCATCTTTCTGTTAAGTTTGGTTCATGCTGGATGATGAGATTAATCAAAGTACATATTAACTACTTGTGTTTCATACCCTTAGAAAGCCAAGCCAAGAATTTAAGCGTGCTGGCTGCTAGCATAACTGCGGCTCTTTTCATTGATTGTCTATCAGGATTTATTTTTTTTATTCTTAGGTTTATTTTAAGGTAAGTCTTTCTCTAGAAAACAAGAGACAGGTGATTTTATTTTAGGAGGCGTCTTTGAGTCTTACATCCAGGCATACTTTGGTTTATGGCCTGTTGCAAGATTATACAGAAACTGTAGTAACTTGTTTTTCTGGTACTGTTGTGCTATTAGCACTAAATGCGCAAAAGGTGAGGATTAGGTCACATAAAAATCACAAACAGCTTAAGACTTTGTCTGTATAGGAACGCAGCCTCGACAGGTTGGTCGCTTGGATCCTAGAGTTAAAGTAATGGATTGAACATTAATATATAGATGAGCACAGTGTTGTGTAACTCTCATTTTCAGAACATCACATGGAATGCAAATGATGTAACATGATGACAGTAGCAGCACAACACATTGGAATTACCTAATAGAAGATAATTACCTGTGAGCTATTTTTAAACATTTTTGCAGTTACAGACAGTTGAAAAAACAGGGGCGATTCAGATAAGTCACAGCTGCTTTGGAACAGCGATTCTGAGAGCAGCCAGTTTGACTTGAGACATTTTTGATACGGGATGTTGTGGCTTCAGCTTCAGAAGTAGCGGATGGTAATTCTGAGCTGGCTCTTCAAGTGAAAATTTTCAAGGCTGATGCAAGTGGAGGTTGTGAAACGCTGTGGCATCGGTCCTGGGTGGTATCTGCAGTTAGTGATTCAACAGCGTGCGCATGAAGTAAGGGAAGAACAGGAAATGGGAGTTACTCTGCTTTATTTCTAAAAATATTACGATTGGAATGCAAAAAAAAATGACCTATTATGGCTAGGAGTGACATAACTGCATTATACTTTATACATAACTGCATATATACATATATACTTTATACATAACTACATTATACTTAATAAATGTATCAAAAATCAGAGCTGATTAAAGGAATACTTTTAGCCTTAATTTTCAAAGGTCAAGAATTTTACTAGTGAAAATCTAGAACTCTCTTATTTTTTTTTTCCACTGCATTAGTGTAGTCTTAATGAGTTTCTTAGTTAGAAAGACGAAGTGTCTTTCTAACTGAGATTTACTTTCTGCTCATAGGGTGTTTACATAACGTTGAGATCTGTGTCTAACCCAGGTGATAATTGTTTCCTTAAGTTCATGAAATTAATTTGCAGTGGTCAAAACTTTATGACTGTGTGCTGCGGAGCTCAGCGTTAAAGGTTAAGAGACCAAATTTCAACTGGACTGCCTTATGCCTGATCTTTCCTGCCTCTCCCACGGGGCTTCCCTGGTTTTTTGTTTCATTGAAGATAAACTACATTTCTTTGCTTTACGGGCCTCTTGCGGCCTGTCTCCTCTCGTCATCTCGTTCCCTTCTGAGAAGTTCAGCTGGACAGGTTTGTGCACCCGCTCAGCTTTCGCAACCAGTGAAAGATTGTTCTCTGCTGAGGACAGGAGACTGCCCGCTTGTTCTGTATCTTCTGTTTTATGCTTGGCTGTATCAGTCTGTTAGATGTTCTGTGTACTTTGCATTGTTATCTGGGACTGAAAGCCAAGCAGCAAGTTTAGTAGCAACTCTTGTATCATAAGGAGAAGATAATATAAGAATTCTGTTAAGATTTTTGCTCTCTTAGGAGGTAGGTTTTGCTTGTGCTCCTGATGGAAGGACACAACGGGGCTCATCATTTTCTTTAAGATTCCAGGATTTGAAATGGGTAAATTCATAAGTAACATATCCTGAGTGTTTCCAGTTGTGGTTGAAGTAAGGAAATAATGAAGAGAAATCTTATCAATGATGTATGTTTTTCCTAAGTCCACAGTGACATACGTTAGGAGTTGCAGTGTGGAAGTTGAGAGCTGCAGGTTTCAAGGTGTGTGGACCTCACGGAATAGCACCTTAGGGCTCTTGTACGACACTTGCAAATAATTAGATGTGAGAATTCTGTGTCTCAAAACAGGATCTTGTAAAAACAGCATATGGAGTGGAGAGTCATGTAAATTAGGAAGTAGGAAGCAAAAAAGACAAGAAGGTATTTTAAGTTACCACCCGTTCAGGAGCAAGTGTGTCTCACTCAGCTCTCTGGAAAGGTTATGATATGCAGCTGATGTTCCTTCTCAAAAGTAGAAGCTCAGAGCGCTTTAAAAAAAAATAAACTGATAAATAATCTACCCTCTGCTTTTTTCTTTTTTTCTTTTCCTTTTTTTTTCTTTTTCATTTTTATTTTTTTAAGCAAAGCAGGCAGAGGTGGTGATGTCTGTCTGTATCTGGGATCCGGTTAGTGAATGTATTCTTCCAGGGTGTGGCAGAGCTGGGTTCAGTTCCCATCTTTTCCTGAGGAAGTTCATGTATACGCGTCTGCTGGGAGAAGGGCCAAGGATTTAAATAGTGAGCTTCCTGAAGTGGGATTCCCAGTCCCTCCTTCAAAATTTCTTCTTTCCGAAGGGACCTGCAATGCTCTCGCTTAATGGTAGAGAATTTTGTGTAGGAGGTTGAAGTCCTGAGTTGACGTTACTATTCCAAACGCTCTGCATGGGTTTCCTTAAACAACTGTGTAATAAAACGCAGGAAAGCCTCCTAGGAGGAAGGGGAGGTGGGTTTAAATCTCCAGAGACAGAGGAGAGAGTTGAACTGGGCCTTGGTATTTTGAATGGGTGCCGTCACAGCTGAGCAGCTGTGTGAGAAAGCGAATAAACCCACCAATACTGACCACACAACTATGTTTTCAAATAGCAACAGCAATTCTTATATTTTTGCATGTTCAGGATATTCACCAAACCTATTAGTCGGGCAAGTTGGGCAGAAGGATATTTGAAAGAAATTTTTTTGTGTATGTTCTATCTTAATCACTGTTTGGAAGGAAATTGCTCTCTAACAGTGAGCAAGGAATGGACTTTGTACCATGGGGTGAAGAAGTAAAATATTTAATACTTTTTTTTTTTTTTCCCCCTCTTGAAATGTCAAAATATTAACTCAGGCTTGCAGTACCCTTATCCAGAGTCACAGAGGGGAGCAGGAAGAGCTAGCGATCTGCTGCCGGGCATCGACTCCTTCGTTTTGTTCCTGATGTCATTCCTTTGTTATCAGAGTGGGTGGACTTTGTGAAGCTGGCCACGGCACATTTTGAAAAGGCCGTGTCACTGTGTATAACTCCACTGTATAAAGGAGATAAAGATGCCTGCCAAGATGTTGCATTTTCTTTTTTTTTTTTTTATTGGTAAACTTTTCTACCGGTATGTCTGGAACAAAGACAAATTCTAGACCGTTCTGGTTTATAATGTTTATTAGTCTCTGATTTTTCAAGAGGATAATCCTGAAAAAAGCCCGGAACAACTACACAGGCTATTACACAGTCACTGTTTGCTTTGCAAATAGTAATGAGTAGTAGTTGTGTGGTCCAGTTCTACATGTGTTGCAAAGAGTAAATCAGTCAGGTATTACCGCAACCTCTGTCCTTGCTAATTGGTCCTTACAGCAAAAATCTGCAATATATCTTCTTTCTGTCCTTGAGAAAGGCAAAAGAGTACTAGTGTGTCCACACATGCTGCTTCTCTTGTATTTGCTTTTTTCCAGTTAAAACTGGTGGGACAGAGCCTGGTGCACCAGACTTTTGGTCCTACTGAAATTACGTGGCTGTGTTTTTTCTGAGAAGTATTTTGAAAAATACCATGACTCAAGTATAAGTATTAACAAAGATTGTGGTAAGACTGTTCTTTTTAAAATGGCAATATGCCTGTGTCAGAAAAGAAGCTTTTTCTTTTCCTTTTCTCCCACAACCTGCCCAGTTCTGATGCTTTCCCCTCCTTGCAATCTCCTCATTTCTTTCCTCAACTTGGAGCAACTCTAAGGAGCCCTGAGAAAGGCAGCAGAAGTTGCAATTTGGCGGATCAGTTTGTGAAAACAATTAGTGCTTTTAAACACAGGGACTAGTCAGATGGTTTGTTTACAAGAACTTGCTGTTCTGCTATTTAAATGTAACATCCAAGTTTTCCTGTTTTCACCCTAAATGGCAGCAGGTTTTAATGTCCTCTATGGAGTTCACAGGGATGCTTGATCCTGTTTTGTTACGAGGTGGATTTCTGTGCTGTGGCTGCCACTGCTTCTCTGGACTGATAACTGAGTTCACCAAGCACCTCATCTAGAACATTTTGCAGAAACAGACCATTTTCTATGAGGTATTCTGGTTGTGATGGCCATTTTCTCATCATCTTCATCCATTTGGGATACTGATTATAATATTTTTTTCTTGAGATTTTTTTTCTTCAGTAAGCATTTTTATATGGCATGGCGTTTCTCTGTGGTATTGTGTAATAAGGTTCTTTGGAACTTTACAGCTTTCACTGCGGTTAATGATTAAAAGTTATCAGAGTTGTTCTAAAAAAAGTAAGTTTGGCCTAAAGTGAGAATATTTTGCTGAGATTTCCCTTGGTAAATAAATAGTGCACATCTGTGTCCTAAAGATGGAAGGTGTCTTTACAGATGGCAACTAGAGCAACTTTATGTGAAATTTGTGAAAATAAACTGCATAATATCTCAACTTTTGAGGAGAGCTGTGGAAATGTAGAGGACAGAATATTTGTTGAGAGCAAGTTGCATTCTTTGGGAAGAATTTTTTCCACAGACCTTTGAAAAATGTGTATAGACTTTGAGTTTACAGGGCTGTTTCCTCTTTCCCTAAAAAATTGAATGAGGGGAAATTATGTAGCAGCAATACTTCTATTTTTCCGTTTTGTAGCTCTCGGTACAATAATCTGTCACCAGAGAAGCCTATGTGTTTCATGTAACACTGGTGTCTGAGAGAAGTGGATCTGTGCAAAGGGATTGAATGGGGTCTCAGTGCTCATATGATCTGAAATCCTGCAAAAATCCCTTTTATGATTCCTGGTTGCTTCTGTAAACTCCTAATCTTTAGTGTAACTTGTGAGGATTAACATATGAGGTCTATGTTTCCTTCCAGTCTAGTATTTTAAAATATGACAGGATCTGCCTGTAGACATAATAGTGAGATGCTGGAGCTAAATCATTATTTAATCTCATCACGTTAGTGTAATATACTCTTAATATACATCTATTGGGCAGTTCATTCTTCTGTTGGGACCTAAGGTTGGTTTTTTTGTTGCATTTTCCCCAGTGCAGACCTGTCAGGCTGGGTCAGCCCAGGTCTGGGGAAGTTGGGGAATTTTCAGGTACGCTGGAAAAACCTGTGTTGATGCATTTGGGCTGGTCGTTGTTTTTGAGAGAGATTCATTGGAACAGAATATCAAACAGTGAGGTATCAGAAACATCTGATCTTGGACTCCCTTTGAGAGGACAGTAGTATGGATGATAACTTAGGTGTTTTGTGCCTGGGTTACTTCTTCCACCCCCATTTTCAGCAGTTGGGAGTTTGGAAAGCTCAATCTACATGAGCCACTTCAGGAGAACCAAGGAAGGCAAAGTCTGACTTCCTTTATAGCTCTGAGATGTAGAAATAATTTCAAAAATACATCTTAAAATTCCAAGCTTTAGAAGTGAATCAGTGCATTATCAGACTTGTATTGTCTGATATTTATCTGACTTGTATTGTGAGGGCTCACCTCGAGATCTGTGTGCAGTTCTGGGGTCCACAATGTAAGAAGGGTATAAAAATACCACAATGTGTCTGAAGGAGGGCAACAAAGATGGTGAGAGGACTAGAGGGCACAACTTATGAGGAGCGGCTCAAGATACTAGGTTTGT
Organism: Arenaria interpres; assembly: GCA_013399435.1. Taxonomy (NCBI): domain Eukaryota; kingdom Metazoa; phylum Chordata; class Aves; order Charadriiformes; family Scolopacidae; genus Arenaria; species Arenaria interpres. The sequence continues at coordinate 101,381 of VXAK01001448.1, read as the reverse complement.
TCAGCTTAGAGAAGAAGACACTGAGGGGTGACCTCGTTGGTGTCTACAGCTCCCTCATGATGGGCAGAGGTGAGGAGGGAGGTGCTGGTCTCTCCTCTCTGGTATCTGGTGGTAGAACATGAGGGAATGGCTTAAAGCTGTGTCAGGGGAAGTTCAGATGAGGATAAAGTTCTTTACTGAGACGGTGGTCGAGCTCTGTAACAAGTTTCCTGGGGAAGTGGTCGTGGCCTCAAGCTGGTTGGTGTTCTAGAAGCATTTGGACAACACAGCATGGTTTACCATACGTGATAACATGGTTTAACCTTTAGATTGCTCTATGTGGAGTCAGAAGTGGGACTTAATGGCTTTGTAGGTCCCTTCCAACTGAGGCTATTCTATGGTTCTGTGATTCTATTGTAATTACTAATTAAAAGAAAACCTAAAAGCAATCTGAAAATAAGAGAATAAAATATGTTGTAGGAAAGATCAAACATGTGGTCTTTAGCCAATTATACTGTAAATCTGCAACAAGTCATGCACAGTTGGAAGTCTCTGTCAATGCTTTTCCCTGTTGATTCTGGGGATGTTCTTCAGCATCCAGCTTCCATGACATGGTTTCAGGTTCTCTTTTAGCCCTCCTTGATAGAACAGCTTCTGCAGAGAAATGTGCTGTAGAAATGTTTAACAACCCTGGAAGCGCTTGTTGGGAAAGCTGTTTATGGGTTTCAAGCGTCTCTTGGTAGGTTGATGGTAAGGCCTAGGAAGGGGTGCTGGAAGCAGCCTGGAAATTTACCAACTTATTTGAGAATTCCTGTCTTGGAATGCTTCTGTTTTTAATCTTTCTGCAGCCGATACCTAATGTCACCCTGAGAGATCATTTGGCCTCACCAATAGTTCAATTTTTTAAAAAATATATATGTATGTATGTGTGTGTATGTATGTATATATGTGAGGTTGTCCTCCCCCTCTACGCTGCCCTGGTGAGGCCCCATCTGGAGCACTGTGTCCAGTTCTGGGCTCCCCAGTTCAAGGAGGACAGGGGACTCCTGGAGAGGGTACAGCAGAGGGCTGCAAAGATGATGAGGGACCTAGAACATCTCTCTCACAAGGAGAGACTGAGGGACTTGGGTCTTTTTAGTCTGGAGAAGAAAAGACTGAGGGGGGATCTGATCAACACCTGTAAATGCTTAAAGGGTGAGCATCCAGAGGAAGGGGCCAGTCTTTTTTCAGTGCTGCCCAGTGAAAGGACAAGAGGAAATGGGCACAAACTTGAGTATAAGAAGTTCCGTCTAAACATGAGGAGGAACTTCTTTACTGTGAGGGTGGCAGAGCCCTGGAAGAGGCTGCCCAGGGAGGTGATGGAGTCTCCGTCTCTGGAGACATTCAAAACCTGCCTGGACACGTTCCTGTGCAACCTGCTCTGGGTGGACCTGCTTTGGCAGGGGGGGTGGACTAGATGATCTCCAGAGGTCCCTTCCAACCCCGTATCGTTCTGCGATGTGTTTATATATGTGTGTGTGTACATATATACACAAGTGTACCTATAATGTGTGTGTGCATATATAAAAACCACTGGAATATCGTGTGTATTAATGACAATGGCTTGTAGTGTGTCAGATTTTTTAAAAAAAAAATAATTGTCCCTTCCTCACTGGGCAGCTGTGTAAGCAACACAAGGCAAGATAACTTGAGATTAAACACCGGTTTTCATTCATTTGGGGGGACCGAGTGCCCACATGGCTACGAGGTTTACAGATGGCCCCGTGAGACTGAATGACTTGTGGCCTATTACAATGGCATGATTTTAAACGTTATAATAATGTAAAATATATAGAGAGAGGGTGGTTAAGAGCTGATCCCAGACACTTTTATTTCTATTGCAGAAATGAGGAATAGATACAGAAAGTGTTCTCCACGCGTAAAGCTGGAGTGCTTGCCAGTTTGTGATTTCTGAGATGAGATGGGCAGGAGTTTCCTTGCAGGGGAGGGAGCGTAGGGGATGTGATATTTTTGTACTTAATATTAAAATCTGTGGTTATATTGGGAGGTGAAGGGGTTTTTTAGTGGGGAGAGAAGGTTTGGTATCTGAAGAGCAAGTGACAGAGGGGTCTGAAATGTTTTTTTAATTAAAATCTCATTTTTGTGGTTGCGTCCCAAACAATAGTTTCTCTATGTAGAGTGGAGGGTAATTATGTATAAATTTAAATATTTCACTAAAATGATGTGACGCATACAGCGGCAGCAAGAGCTCACTGCATTGCCTTAGTTCTGGGTTTGTAAAGCGATGGTTATCGCTAAGTACTAGTGAATATTTTGCAATTCTAAAGATTTCATAACTTTAATACAGGTATTTTTGAAAAGCTACATACTAGAAAATCATAATAATAGTGTTAGTACTCTGACTTTTTTTTTTTTTATTATGAAAGTAAATTATATTGAGATCCCTTTAAATGCTGCTTTTGAGCCTTTATGCAATAGCTCCAGATAAGGAATACCTTCGCTGTGTTGGTTATGGAAAACTGGCTGACTGCGAATTTTTATTAGGACGAGTCACTTTTTTCGGAATACATCGTGTAAGAGTGTTTTCCTTGTAAATTGTGTGTGGAGTAGCGGAATGGATGAATTTGATTAAGAGTTGTCCTTCCACTTTTCTCAGCAGAAGCATTCAGTTAGGGAGCCGTGAGTTGAACTTTTTTCTTTTCTTTTTTTTTTTTTTTTTTAAAAATTATGGTGTGCGTAAATATTTCCCAGGGAAAAAAGATCCGCCAGGACCCCGGGTCTGTCCCCCTGCCAGGAGAGGGCTGTTCTCCAGGCCATATGTTCTGACATGTTGTGGACTGATTGTGTACGTTATGCAGCAGTTGCTACACAGTTGGTACTCTTTGCCTTTAAGAATGTGCCGCTAGATTCAGGACTGCACTGCATACCCTATAATGAAAAAAAAAACCAGAAAAAAAAATTAAAAAAAATAAAAAATTCCCCCACCCCCTCGCAAATGTAAATCGGGCTTGTTCAGCAGCAGCCTGAAGCCCGGCATTGTTTGCTATCGGAAGTGTGAGCTGAAGGGGACAGGCATTCCCCCTGCTCAGCGGGAGCGCCGAGCTACGTTTTGCCCTTGTTGCATTATTAATGGGACGATGTTTTTATGTTGCAGATGGCTAAGAGCTAGCAAGGGATATTCAAGACCGTGATGGCTCAGTTTCCCACAGCCATGAATGGTGAGTAGCGCGGGTCGGTTTGTTAAGGTTGGGGTTGGGAGCATTTCTCTTTATTTTATTATTATTATTTAAAAAATATGCTGATTTTAATACCTGCAGCAGCGTTGTGGTCAGTTTGCTGCAGATTGCTTCCTGGAGCCTAACTTGTACTGTAAGACTGGGAGAAATACAGTAGAAGCATTACTGCAGTGTAATTTGGAGTACGGATACGCCTGGAGCATCTAGTAATCGCAGATCATTTAAAGGGTTGAGGAATGTGTGACTTGTAGTGTGAACACTGTCTGCCTTCAAGTGGGGAATATGCTAAGTAATAGTTGATTAAACTTGCATACCTTTTCTGTTACGTAATTCAGCACAAAATGTGTTTCATTATAATATGTTATGCTATTTATTTTAAACCAAAATATTTGAATGTGTTAAGCAATTTGTTTTGTTGACAAAAATAATCAGTCTTTCTCAAAAAAAAAAATTACGTTAAGAATTTTCCTCTTGATTCTGTACCCTATCTACTACAGAAACTTTTGAATTTGTTTCTGGGTGATTTCCTTTCAAAGACACATGAGAGTTGAAACTTTAAAATTGTCGGTGCCTGTCTGTTGGAGCTCTTTATTTCTAGAGGAAGCTTATTTGTGAAGACACAATTTGCAAATATCTGCTGAGAAATTTGATGTTTACGTGTTGTTGTTTACAGAGCTGGCCAAAATGAAAAGACAAGTGTAGGAGCAATGCTTTGTACTTCAGATATTTCAGATAAGGAGTATTTCTCTCGATAAAAATAGGGAAATAATTTTTATTTCTTATCTCATTTATTTGTGAAGGTTACTGCAGGACTGAGAGGTCTTATTTAACTGATTTAGAAAATCATCACTGCTGAGTAAAGGGAAGTGTTTTTTTGCAGAACGTTCAGATTTCAAATTAAACTTCTGTTTTACCCATCTGTGTCACGTGTGCATAAAACATTTTGTGAAAAATCCGTGTGATCAACACCTTTTTTTATACAGTCAGCTGCAGTTTGTTCCAGGCTTTGTTTCACAGACTTAACAATAAAAGAGAAGTAAAAAGAGTCAATATATTGAATATAATAGGGAAAAAGCTAAATACCAGATTTTTTTTTCCACTTTCTTGGACATAATGAAACAGCATTTTTTTCATTGCCAATGCTTTTTGCTCCTCAATTTAAAACAAACAGATAAAAGCTCTCTTCAGGGATGATACCAGATCTGTGTTCTTTCTTGGCTGTCTCCAGGGTTGATTTATGCATAAACTATTTGGTGTCTTTTTGGTTTAGTTTTTACTCCTTGGTTCTGGTGGAGGATTGCAAGTGTATGACAGCACTGAGCACATCCATGACTCAGTCTCAGAAGTCTGTTAGTTTTGGAGAGCGATGCTTTCCTTGCTCCCAAATCCCTTGGGCAATGTTGTCGGTCGCTCTCAAAAGGAACGGTGCCACAAGCTGCAGCTTTCCCCCTCGCAGAATTTTACTGTGTTGAAAAACACAGTAAGAGAATGCAAGTAGGAGTAAAAGAGGTAGCAGGCAGTTATTGCTCCTCACAGAATATTTGAATGGGTATAGCTTTGCAGCCATGTTTCTTACCAGAATTGACTAAATTTCAAATAAGTCAGATGGGAGAAAATACAGTTTTAATGTGGGGAAATACTGAGCGACCTTTGCTGTTGAAATTGTTCTTCTCTCATCTGCGTCCCTCTTCCCTGCTACTTACTACCACTGCTGCTTGCGTTCGAAGTAGATCACCTGCGTTTACCACTGGGTGCTGAGTGGAAACCTCTGACGATGTTGTTAGACCTTGGTAGTGACTTCGGGCAGGAGATGAGGACTGAGGTTACGCCTGAGGCGGCTGAACCACGAGGCGTTGCTGCAGCCTGAGAGGGCTGGCTCCCTGCCACCCTTCCCCGTGAGCGGAGAGTGACCCTTCCCGTTTGTATCCTACTGGGGGAAAGTGGTGGTTTTCTTCTGGGGGGGAAAAAAACCTCATTCTTGCCAAGGTACAGCATCCTTAGCTTTTAGTTGATTACTAATGTAAGGCATGAAGTAGTTTCTATTTCAGGATTGTTTTTGGCATTCAGCGTTAGAAAAAAGTGAGTGGAGAGCGTGGAGGGGGTGTGTGTACAAGTGATTACGTGATACAGGGTGACACTGAGTTTGAGAACTCCAGGGTTCAAATGATGAAGCACGATACTCGGATAGTCTCCGACAAATACAAGTAGAAGATGCTACAACACTTTATTTACCAACCTAAGCAGAGAAGGGGAAGCCGGCGCAGGACCTCAAGAGGGACAGGTAACTGAGCTATGTGCTTGAGTTCCAGTTGAGAGACTCTACTTCGTTGAGGACACCTTGAGCTGTTACTCAGAATGTACATTCACCAGATCAGGCTCCCAAGACTTTCCAGCCTCATCGGGAGGCTGATGGCTAAACTGGATGTAATACTGGCATATTCTTTTTTAATTATGTGGCCATATGCGAACTTTAGCTTGTTGAGGTATTGTGTGCTCTAGGGGCACATGCTCTTGCTGGAGCACTTACCTTTCTTCTCTAAAACTGTGAAAGGATGAAATGAAAAGAAAGACGTTCCTTTGACCCTTCGTTTCTGTCAAGGTGACCTTTGTGGATGCCTTAATAATGGGGTGGAAATTCAAAGAGGAGAAGTAGGACTTAAAGAGCGCACGTTGATTTCTGTGGACCTCAGGGCAGACCTGCCAGTTTTTACAAATTTATCTCCCATGCAAAATGTAAAGGTTGTAATGACATTTTATATGAACAGGCAAGGCTGAGCAACTTGTCTCTTCTTATGTAGAAAGGCTGCCAATTACAAAATACACATACAGCACCAGATGGATAACAGGCATTTATCTCTGTGGAGTTCAGCTCGATCAAAGAGCCACTCCAGGCATATCCATCTCCCCGGTCCGCAAATGAGATCAAGAATTACCTACTGAGGATTTCATTTTATCCTGTAACTGTCTGAATATTGGTCATTAGCTCTGTGAAAATGATGAAACAAACTCAGTTTCTGGTAGTTTATTCTCCTTACATAAAGTTCTCTATCTGGAGAACTTAGGGATTCATCCCAAGTCTTGCAAAAGCTTTTAGAGATAGCATTTAGTTACACTAAATAAAAAATACCTTCAACAGTTATATCTCTAAAGAAGGAGTTCATACACTAACCACGAACAACAGTTGAAACAGTAAAGGCTTTAATAGGTTAGAATGCACTTCACTTAATTTGTCTCTGATTGCTGTCTTTATCACAGAGCAGGAGGAATCGCCCTCACTGCCATGGGTTTCCTTCTTTACAGCTGGAGAGCGATTGCAAGGTGTTGCTGTTCTCCTAACTCTCCGTCTTCTGTAGTCTAGATTTGTTTCAGGGTTTAGTATCCAGACTGAGGCTGGATCTTGGTTTGGGGAGATTTAATCTTGACTGTCCCACCGGAACAAGGAAAGCAGTATTTGCCGATCAGTATCTTCCACATTGTTTCCTTAAGTACCTTTGGAATTTTTGGGCTTTGCTTTTTTTTTTTTTGTTTTGTTTATGTTTTTATTTGTCCTTCCTCTTCCCTCCTACCACCTGTTTCCTTTTGATATAATTTTTTTTGTGGTCCAGCAGGAAAATACCTCTGATAAACTGAGGTGCAAAAAGTAATAATCGTGACTCATTTCATATGCTTCTCAACCTTCATAAGTAAAACTGGATTTTATGCTCCTGTGAATAGGACTGAGTTTTGTGTCCCTGCATTTAGGTATGTTGGAGACTAGGGTAGACGTGAATGGGTTGAGTGAGGTCCTGGCTCTGCTGAAGTCAAGAGTAAAACACTCACTGATGCTAAGTTCTGCTGCATCTTCTCTATTAAAAAAAGTCTGTCTCAAGATCCATGGTCTGAATTTTTTGAATAGGAAGGAACCCTGGTCATCATGGTTCAATTAAAACTACTTGAATGCAACCTGACTCGTAACCTTGTGTGCGCTGTAAATAGGGAAACCGTAGACTCGGCTATCAGCAAGTGTAGATAAAGATACGAAGCTGGATTAGACCTTGGAAAGAAAATATCAGAACTTGTTCTCCTATCTAAAAGAAGGAGAAGAAATTATAAGACAAAGACAAATATTTTCTTTGTCCTTACTTATAAATTAATCCTTCCTCTCACTTTTCAGTGAAAACAGTGGTGTAAGTTGTTACGGAGCAAAATTCATATGCTCAAGTCAGAGGAGTATATATTTTCCACCATCGCACCCTGCAAAAAGTAAGACTTGCAATTGTGTGTGCCATATATGTTTTCTTTAATCCTAACAAGTCAGAAATAGTGCCATAGGATTGTGGAATACAAAGTGGTTTATTCATATTTAATTATGAGGATAACATGATTCACATGGAAGATGTAAAAGGAAATCTTGGAAGGAAGAAAGAATTAAGACATGGAGGTAAATTTTAAATGGAATAAATGGAGCTAGGTTTTAACAAAGGAAGGCTGCACCTTATGCTTTCTTCAGTAACTGAATTTTGCGGATGAAGTGTAACGGATTCCATGTTTGGACTTCATTAGAGAAGTAACTGGCTAAAAGGGAGAGAAAATGCAAGTATCAGAATAGGATGTTGTAGTAGTGATGCTCTACGTGGGTTTTTATCTCAAGACCAGTCTTGTTATTATGGTAACATCATGAGTAAAAAGCAAATGTATGCTCATTAAATTGGTTGATGACACAAGCTTAGGAGTCATTTTCCAGCCAGAATTATACGGAATGAACTGCATAGCATCGGTTATATTTCGTCACATTTCTGTTGTGCTGTCTTCAGATAGCTTTTAGTCATACCATTATGGGCTAGAAGAATTTTTGCTGTCTGCTGGGTACTTAGCAGTTGGCTGTGACTAAGGAGGAAGACAACTGGATGTATTAGGTGATCACCTAATAATTACGTGATTTGAGGGAAAGGAAATGCATCCTGATACATGATGGGTCAAATATGGAGAACTGTGTGCTATTGCATAAGGCACTGCTGAGACATCTTGTGGGATAGAGGGTGGAATTCTGGTTATCTGCTTAGGAGGGGAAAAAAAAACCATGCGAAGATGCAGTTAGGCTTCAGTGTTATCCAGGAGAAATGAATTAAGTGTTGAGAAAAGCTAAAGAGATTGGCTTTGTTAACCTAGCGAAATAAGAGCTTACTGGTTTGGGGTTTTTATTTCATTGTATTTGCTTTACAATAAATAAATTTGCACTTTATTTTTTCTTATTTGGAAGATAAACATTAGGTTGGGAAAATAAGTACAATGTTAGCACAAGGTTAAATTGAGATGAATCAGCTGTTGGTGCAGTTGGTCTGGAAATGGGAATGGTTCGGTCAGCAGTGACGTTCTGGACCACGGTCAAGAAAAAAGTCTGATTGCCTGAAGGCAGAGCTCGTATTTCAGGAAAGAATTAATGTATTAGTGTTTCTTGGAGTAGCAGCAGTCTGGGCATGGTGACCTTGGTAGTCACTTCCAATCCTATGCTAAAATGTGGAGAGGGGAAAAAAAAGTGGGGGAAAAAAAAAATATAATAACCTAGTGAAGATTAGTGTTAGATTTTCATCCATTAACTTAATTTAAGCCTATAGCTGCTTTGTCTTGCTAAGATTTTACTTTGTTAGTATCATGTGTTAGCTTTTATAAGGTAGGATTGCACTGAGTGGGGAACTCAGCATGGATTTTATCTGGAATAATACTACTATAATGCAGGGTGCTTTATACATTTTGGATGTGAGACTTCCTGGTGTTTTTTCTTCAAAGCATATAAAAACCAAATAAATATAAAAACCCCAACAAAGTAAGATCTACAAATACTTCCCCAAAATGGAGCCAGAGCCTGAAGGCTTATGAAGGGATGCAGAAACATAAATCTATCACGTGGCTGAGCTTCAAAGGGCTTTGACTGTTAGGATTTTCATTTCCTTGAAGATTTAGCTCCAAAAGTTTGGGAAATGTACTACTCTGATGAACCACTTCCTCTGGTTGTTGCAATTTAGGGTTGATGAGCATCATGTGAAGTGGTACCATCTTAACATCTACTAAATTCCATGTTATCTGTCTTCATCGTGGGCACTTTGAACTGGCCATAGATGATATTAATTGGTATTGGCAGAATGAGTTCAGGTTTAGGCCACTAATTATAATGACAAGAATAAACACATTTTTAGACACTGTGGTCTGTCAAATGTATTTATATAATGCTGTGTTACTTTAATGAGGAATCTTGTGTGTTCAAGCTTTTCAATATACCACATCAGTTCTTCAGGACATCTGTTGTTTTTCTTACAATGGAACAGTAACCTTAAATCATAATTGAGATAGCTAGGAGGGGTGAAACCCTGGAAAGCTAAAAGAATATCCGTGTTCATGGGGCTAGCATTCTTCTGAAGTAGCTTCAGAGAAGATATTTTAATAACTGAAAAACATTTGTGGTTTAATTGGATGTGAAGTTCTCTGTGTGCAAGTCTCAAAGAACAGGTAAGATTAACTGAATATCAAGAACTGTGTTAGTGCTGTTTATTGAAGTGATTTGTTGAAAAGTTATATTAATTTTTTTTTTAATAATACGTGATATATTTTAGAGGATGTACCACCATTTTGCTCTGCATTTCTTCTCATAACCATAATTTTGTGTTTAACTGTGACCTCTGCAGTACAGTTTTTGTTTCTTTAGGAAACACATATTTCCTGCCAGTCATGGTTTCACTGTTATCGAAGAGCTCTGCACTTGTTACAGTGGGTGTTGAGCCTTGTATAACGGTATGGAAAAGAGTACGCTTATGTTTTCTTAAGAGCTGCAGGTAAAATTTGCTGTGCAAACAATGATAGTGCTTTCATAACACTGTATTTCACCAGAAATCTTCAAGCTTGGGGAAAAAACTACAGGTGCAAGTTAACTATAAGCTATTTCTCACATAGATGATGTGGGTTGGACGACCAGCAGGATTACTTCTCTGATTTCTCTTGTTCTCTATATTCAGACTGGATTAGGAAGTACACAGACAGTACTTTTGAACCTAACCTGAAGATAACTCAACATCCACTAGGCTCACCTTTCTGGAAATTATCCACTTTGCTGTTGCCAGATCTGTTACACTCGAGGATCTGTAAAAACGTAGAATTAGACATGGAGTAAGGATACCTGTGAAAACGGTGGCCAAAGAGAGAATGTGGCTCCTGTGCTACGGGGAGACTTAAATGGCTTAGAGCTGTTTAGTTTGGTTTAGAGAAGAGACATCTGAGTTAAGGATGTGATAGAAATCTGTAATGCCTGAATAGTACAGAAAAGGCTAACAAGGGAAATAATAGTCACTGTTTTTGTCATAAGTGAAAAGGAGAGCAATGCCTAGTGAAATTATTGAGCTTAAGGCAGGCAAAAGAAAATGGGTTGATTGGCTGGTTGGTTTGTTTCACATAAGGAACAACTCATGTTGGGACTCACTGTCTCAAGGTGCTTTTGGAACCAAAAGTTTCAAGTACATGGAAACAGCACTTGGGGAGGAAAGATCTATGCCATGGCTATTAATGCTTTTTTGTTGTTGTTGTTGCCTTTCTGGCTCAAGAAGTCTGCCAAATTGCTGATTTCTGACAGATGAGAAACTTTAATACCCAGGGAAGAACTCTGTTCCTAATTATATTCCTTAAGTGGCCCTGTAAGCAACTATGGAGCCAATAAAAAAGGTCTTTGAACATAATTTAGACCATTTTTAATTTATTATATTTAAAATCCCTAGTGTGCTGGGAAAACAGTATTGTATATGTTGTGGATATAGTTGGCATGCTCTGCTAATTAGTAATTTAACATTATAAGGAGTACTGTTTAGGCAAACTCTCTTATTCTTGCTTTTATTACCTTTGTGTTTTCTTCCCGCTTTTCCTACATGTTTTCATTCTGTCGGGACTAAAAGTTGCAGAGAGGAGGCTAACAAGAATGATGAAAGATGCAGAAGAGCTTCCATAAGAGGAATAATTACATCACCGAGGACATTTCAGCTTAGAAAAGAAACGTTGGGGATGGTGGGTACAGTAGATGTCACCTTCTCAAGGTCATTCGTCCTTTTTTAGGCGAGGGAATGGTAATTGATCTCTGATAACACAAGAATTAACCAGTATCAAATGAAAATACCATTGGCAGATATCAAACAAACAGAGCACTTTGCACATTATCAAACAGTGAGAGCCGTAGGGAGCTGCGGATGCCAAAAGGTTACTTGGATTCCTTGAGCAATTAACGTCAGGTGGATTTTCCTTCCATTAATGAATGGAAGGTTCAGGAGCTGCACTGGGCCTGAGAAGACATCCTGGGCACATACCACCATGTGCTTGCCTCGGCCTGTCGCTCTGTGCTGGGAGCTTTGCGAGGGAAATGCGGTCTGAGCTGGCAGGGCCATTACTGTGTTTTGTTTCCTAAATTATCTCCTAATTTAATTTTATTCCACACACATAGATGGAAATGCCTCTTCATTTTCCTTCTCTCCCACCCTTCCTGTATTTTTTTTTTTTTTTAATTTGGTGGTTCTTCTCTTTTCTTCTTTCCTTTCAAGTCTGTATCCAATTTTTCTGTTTTAAATATAGCCCATCAGCCTTCCTCCTGGTCCCAGGCTTCCTCCTCAAGGCTGAGAACCCGGAAACATTGTTTTTACCCTAATGTCCAGATAATAATAATAACTACAAAATGGCTAAAAAGGATCTAATATTCCTTAAACAGAGTTCTGCTCTGATTTTATGTCAGTGTATGTTTTTCTAGGAGAACCTTTTCTTTTACTCCACCTAATTTCAAGGTTTGTTGAAATTGCATTCTCTTGCCTCCTGTTTTTACTGCCCGCATTTCTCCTGGTGCGGAAAGATTTACTAGGTGCTGCAGATGGAAACTCACCTGAATCTTATTAGTTTTGCTGCATTCCACAGAGATTTGCTAGACAATAATTAAACAAATTATCCTTTTGTAAATTTTTAATTAAGTTGTAGGAGTTTTTTTGGTGAATGCTGGTGAGCAGCAGCAGTGTAAAAAAAAATCCACTTTCAGAATTAGAAAAGTTTAGTCTAAGCTCTGGTGGGCTTTTTCCTCAAACATTGTAACTAAAACCTTTTTATTTCCTTACTGAAGACTTTGAGGCTATACAGGTTAATACGAGTTTGCTCAAAAAAAGCTTCTGACTTAACCGCAGGTTAAGAATATTTTCCATCTTCTGTGTCGTGCTGGAAAGGAAGGCTATGGAGTCCTTCAGCTGGAGGTATGATCACCTTAACAACAAATGGAGGCACTCTTGCAGCTGATGGGGAGAATTTGGCAAAATAGGCCTATTTTGTGCCTTGATGATATTGCTTACTTTGAATTTTTCGTACCTTCCATTTGGAAGATTCTTACTGCTGTGACTTTTTTCTTCTTTCTCTTTTCTGTCTCTAAAATCCATCCAAAAGTATTAATGGTAGGACTGGGGCTGTGATGGTCCCCCTGTACTGGGCACTGATGAGGCCCCCACCTCAAATGCTGCATTCAGTTTTGGGCCCCTCACTACAGGAAAGACATTGAGGTGCTGGAGTGTGTCCAGAGAAGGGCAACGGAGCTGGTGGGGGTCTGGAGCATGAGTCTTGTGAGGAGCGGCTGAGGGAGCTGGGGGTGTTCATTCTGGAGAAAAGGAGGCTGAGGGGAGACCTTATCCCTCTCTGCAACTCCCTGGAAGGAGGGTGTAGCTGGGGGGATCAGTCTCTTCTCCGAAGTCACAGGTGATAGGACAAGAGGAAACAGCCTCAAGTTGTGCCAGGGGAGGTTCAGATTGGATGTTAGGAAACATTTCTTCACTAAAAGGGTTGTTAAGTCTTGGAACAGACTGCCCAGGGAAGTGGTGGAGTCATCATCCCTGGAGGTATTCAAAAGATGGGTAGATGTAGTGCTGAGGGACATGGTTTAGTGGCAGCTTGGCAGTGCCAGGCTAACAGTTGGACTCGATGATCTTTAAGGTCCTTTCCAACCCAAATGATTCTAGGATTCTGGGCAAAGACATGGCTGTGTCATTGGATGGAAGAACGGGCTTGTTTCATGGGCTGCATCACTGTTGGAACTCAACAAGTACTGGTGATTTCAATGGCGTGGTTTTCCCAGGATTAGGCACAAAATACTTTTATATTTCTTGCTTATACTGAATCTAGATATGGGGAAGGCTCAGGTTAAGCCAAGTCTGTGTGCCAGCTTTTTCCTGTAAGAAAATGAAAAGTTAAATTAGCTTTCAAGAATAAAGTATGAGTTTGCCAATATTATAGGTTACAGCAATGACACTTTTTGATGAGAAATAGGGATCTTGTTTGTCTCCCTAAAACTTCAGAAAATACCCTTGAATAATTTGTCACAAATTCTACAAAAAACTAGTGTAAAAGGTAGTATGTTAATGTGCAGAGAGTACTGTGATTTTTATACACATTTCCTGATGTATTTTTTACATTAGTGAAGCTCTAACAAAACTTTAAAAGACAAGATTATTTTTTTGTTTGTTTGTTTACACATCTTCAAGTGAAATTGCTGTAATTAGCCGTGACTGTTGTGCTTTTTAATGGCTGGCTTGCTTGGTGGGTTGCTTTATGTGTCAGTGGAGCTTAGCGATAATTTAATTACAAATGAGCTTCTGAAAATGGATAGCCATAATGAGATAAACGATTCTGTGATTTTTATAAAGTATAGAAATACTATCCTGTTACTAAAAACTGATAGTTTAAGTGCTTTGGAATCATCAGGTTGCACTGTAAAATTCAGAAAACAAGTGGATCTTTAGCATGGCCTAGACAGGTAAGTCTCTAAATTGCTGTAGGGATTATACTCATTCTAAAAGCAAGGATTATGTTTCTGCATTGAGATCATTGCACGGCACGGAAATCTTAATGTTCTTCCTTTACAGAGAGATTTTGTGTATTGATGTGGAGGGAGGACACCGGTGACCGTTTCATCAGACAAAATATTGCATCGTATGGATTTTTATTCCTGCTGTATAGAACCCATGGTTGGTTTAAACAAGCCCAGTATTTGATTTTAGTGAACTGCTGTACCTAAAGATTCTCAAAATACCTAGAAATCCTGTACATAGTGTAGAGAATATGAATTGTAGCCTTTGTCTGTATTTCTGTAAGTATACTCTTGAATTCAGCAAGTGGTTTTTTGGCCCAATCTGTGTAGCCCTGCACTCACCTGATGCTATTTACCAGCCTGTCTGCAGGTAACAGGTTTTTTTGGATAGCACATCAGAGAGACATCTGAAAATCTTAAAAAGTTCTCTTGCCTTCAGTGGGCACAACTCATGCATTTTTATTGAAAATACAAAATTGAAGGAGAAGCGTGTTTCCCTCTGTTTAACATGCTTTAGCTACAGGTGTTTCCTTTTAAGTGTGTGTACATGAAAGAAGCTGCTGAAGCTGTTGTTAAGCACAGTCGTACCCTTTTCCTCCGGCAGTTCCCGTGATGTTGCTTAAAATGCCGAGAGCCTCTGTGAGCGTTTGTGGTCGGACAAGTAGTCGTGGGATTAACGTGTGTGTTGTGAAAGGAGGTTGTATGTGGCTCCTGCCGTGGCTTGAGAATGTGGGAGCTGGGAACAGGAGATGCATTCCTCGAGGAAGGGCAGGTGGTGCTTTGGGATGGACCCAGTAGTAGTTCATAACATATTTACACACCTAAATAAGAGTAAGTGATTTTTATCGGTCAGCATTTTCTCCTACCCTTGATATAAAGAATCAGTAACAAAGGAGGGAAGCAAATACTGAAAAGAGCAGTAATGCTGATAAGAAATTTGGAAATTCAAACTAATGGTAAAATGTTCTGGGTTTTTTTGGACTTGTGGAGTGTTTACTCACCACTGAGGAAAAATTAGAAGTATGATTCAACATCTCGGGAGCATTAAATCTGATCTGTAATAAAGACTTCTGTGGTAAACTTATCTACAAACCCAGACAGAAGAAGACTGGAATTATTAGATTTATCCCAACATGTCTTACACCAAACAACTCTCTGGAGTCTCCTAATGGGATAGAGCAATGCAATTGTGGGTTGCATTACAGAAAACCCCTTCTTGTGCTGCTTGAGGCACGCTGCTACCTGTCTGGGTTGAAATTTCCCCGCCTTTAAACACGGGGATAAATATTTATTTAGGGTCATTATGAAGCTTAATGCTGGTTTTTTTGGATGGTTAAAAAGGTGGTGGTATAATCACTCATCCTCATGACTTATGTGTACAAGGAATGCTCTTTCAATTTAGGTTTATTATTTCTGTAGAGTTAATTAACTTTGTAGGTCGTAGGAGCGTAGTTTTTATTGAAGAAAAACAAGCAACGCCTATCAGTGAAAAACAAACCAGTTCTTTTGAGAATGTGAGAAATGTTTTACGATTTTCCAGAAGTGAAAAGTTGCTTTAATCCTTTTCCCTGGTAGTACTGCTCTGGGTATCTCTTACCTACGGGTAGGACTAACCAGTGGCAGAGTCTTACAGAGCGTTTTCAAGTCAGTTTACTTTTTTTCTAGGATTGCGCTTTCTTTTCTCCCCTCTCTTTCAGTTGCAGCTCACCCTTTTAAGGAAAGAACTGTGTTTGTTTCTGGTGTTGGCAGCCCATCAAAGCAAGTCCTTTATTATCATCATCAGATTATCTGTCTGATGCAGTGTTGGAAGGGCATTTCTGGAGTTGTCCTACTGAATGCTGTGATCCTGCCATAAACAGACCCCATGCTCTGGTGTAGAAAGGTGTATTTTGTTTAAAGTGGACTTAAAGGAACAGAAAGTGTTGTTTAATCTCTGGCGTGGTCGCTTTTTTCCAACGCTGTAAAATTGTGAGTGCTACCATGTTGAATTACATATTAATACCTATTGTGTGAAGGCACAGTCAGTATGTGTTTTGTTATCTTCAGAGAAGTCTTGAAGGTATATTTAAATTACAGATGTGTAGCACCAGGTTGTTTCTGTGAGTCTTTGTCATTCCATACAGACTTTCTGCATGGGTAGAATCCACATTTGAAGCTCTTGAACGTGTTGTAGAGCTGTGGTATGGGCAAGTAGAAAGGAGCTTTCTCTGTTGGTTTTCTGGTATAAGGAATCCCCTGAAATGTTTCTGGACATTGAGTCCGGATTTCTCATGTCGGATCTGGAGAACATCCACTAGTCCTGATGTTTATCCACAGTCTACTCTGAAAGTACCAGCCTTGTCAAGGAAAAAAAGATAGTTTGACATCTGGATTCCAAAAGTGAATATATAACATACAAATCTGTGTTTTCATAAACAGAAGAAGCAAGTGAAGGCAATAGTTAACTCTGTTCTAGGGGGAATCTTTGTGGGGAAAATCTCCATGTTCAGCATTTCTTGAGTTTTGTTTCATAAAAAATGCAGCATAGTCAAATCAGTGTTAGCTTTGTGTCTGAAGTTACGAGATTGCAAAGTAACGTCTTCTGAAGAATAGTGATTCCTTGTGATATCTTTGTCAGATTCTTTATTCTTTTTTTCCCTCAAAAATTATGCCATTTACAGTTGAGGAAAAAATTGTCTCAAAAACTTCCAGGAAACTTAAGCTAAGTCAGAAAAGTAGTAACATAGTAGTAACATTGGCTGCAGCAGAGCCTGTCACGAGAGCATGAAGTGGCAACTGCATTTTGATTCCTGATGCTAAACTGTTTTTTAAAAGTATTGTAGTTCACTGCTCCGAATGAGTGCCAGCTCAAAATCTCCGCAGAGCCAAAGGTTCACCACTGCTCCATCAGGAGATGTGGTGCCTCTTTCCCTACCTGTGATCGGAGAGGTGTCTGCAAAGAGGTTTTGCCATTCGTGTGTGGCTTGCCATGAGTGAGGACTTGGGGCTGTGAAGAAGGGAGAAGAAGAGCGGTGTCTCTGGACAAAATTAATTGTTCTCCTCGGCTGGATCTGGCTTAGGACAAGACATTTCTCAGCTCTGGAACTGAAGATGTGTTAGTGCGAAAAAAAGTTGAGCTAAGCCAGATAAATTCAGATTATATGTTTTGGATGGGAGATGTTTCTGTTTGACTCTTCTTGTAGCTTTGCCCTTCCAAGAAAAGGAGTAATCTTCCCTTGGGCACAGTTCAATGTGCCTAAAACTTGGTAGTCTGTAACCCAGGCAGTGTAATCTTTCTCAGCAGTGATGCTGAGTGGCCAGTTTTACCACTGGTGGTCGCTTTGGGAAGCAACCACAGTATCCGTGAGGATTGTAGCATGTTTTGATGGTGATTCCACTGTAGAACTGAGTTGCAAACTGATTTTGTCTGTGGTAAGTCTTCATGGTGGTGGTCTCGGTTGTGCTATAAGTAAACATGGCAATTACTTTGAAGAATGGTTTTGTGACGTGCTTTGTGGAATGGCCAAGACCTTGTGATCCCTGCTGTTCAAAGTGTTAATTTCAGATAGACTGATGTGGTGGTTTTGCTTGGTATTTTGAGGAACCTGAATTTAAATGACACTTTCTGTACACAGATTTTTCTTTTCTTATTTGTATTGCCAAATGGTAACATCAAAGGAGTCACGAGCACCTGGTTAAGCTAAAAATAAGCGCTCTCAACACTTTCACCTTCCCTCTTTGTGCTATGCTCTTAATTTTGTTTTTATTACATACTGGGGATGGAGTTAGAAAAAGCAGTGAATCCTTTAAATAAGAAGTGTTGGATGGGGATTCAGTGCCCACAGTGTGGATCCGTGCCATAAGTATTGGGTGGTTTTTAATTTATTTTTTTTTTTAAGCAAATGTTTTAATTGCCCAATGATTATTAACCTGCATTCATAAAACAATGACCTCCCTGAAAATGGCAGAGTCTCTTTGTAGGCTTAGCTTGTAGTGAATCACAGCTTGGGAAGGACTTTGTTTGAATACTGCCTTGTCCCTCCCCCCCTTAACTCATTTCTGATTGGAATTTAGAACACAAGAATCTTAAATTTCAAGGTATTATTGAGTGTTGATAGGCGATAGGAGAGATGTAGCTAAAATTGTCTGAACTGAGTATGTTTTCTTGGAATTGATATTTACAAAGTATGTATATTTTTATATTTTTACTTTTAAGTAAAACAGTCGAATTATGTGGGAGGAGGTCTGCTTTGGTTTTTAAGACTTGCTGTTACTTTCATCCATGCCTATAAAAGAACTTCAGTGAAGAGCGTATCTTCATAGAACTAGTCACCAGAAAGAAAGAGATTTTTCGGTGTCTGTCCTCAGGATAGGGAGAATCTGAAATTCTTCTTACATTTGAAAGGTTGGCTTTTTCAGGATATATGTTTAGTCTCCTGAAAACAGTTACTCGAGGTACATTTGATAACGTGGGTTTGCAGTTACCAGTTTGCTGTGACAGTAGCTGCAGTTGCACTGACTTGCTGGGGCTATGTTGCTATAACAATGTGGATTGTAGTCAAAGATACTGTTTTAAATTTAATTTTATACTTGCAAGAAACCTACCATGGAGATGGTTGCCGAAGAAATGCTTTAGCGTGATTAATTTGGGAACAGAAAACCCTATGCTAACAGCGAAATACTTAGTGTGCAAAAAAACAGTGAGATTCTTGGGGAGTGTTGATGAAGGCAAAAATAAGAATGAAGGGTGAGTGCTGATCTTGAAACGCTTCTTGAATGGGATGCTGATTGTCCTACAGCTACAGGTGTGAATCTGGTGATTTGCTGAGCTGCAAAATTCTAACGCATTTGATACAATGCCATGTAGAACTTCGAATTTCATAGTAGGAGAGGAAACATAACTTAGCAGGTTGTATTCAAAAATAATTGCTGAAATATTTTAGAAGAGTTTCAAGATTGATTGACATCTTCTTCCTTACTTTAGGACATATAAATAGGAAATAGTGCATTTCAGTACATGTTTAAACAAATTTCCTTTACAGTGTAAATTGGATTCTTTAGAGAAGCTACTATGATGCTGGTAACTCCAGTCAAGGAATTTTTACTGTATTTTAGCACTTTTCAGCCACTAACCACGTGAACGTATTGGGCAGGTCTTAGTCCTTCTGTCACTGAATATAAAAAGCTGAGAAGTGCTTCAGAAGTTGATCAAAACCCAGTATTTCGTATAAGGAAAGTGTGATGTTGCTAGTATTTTATTTTCCAAAAATGAAAAAAACTGGTCAGGCTTTCTGAAGTTGCTGCTGACAGTTCTAGGAGCACTTATTCATCTTTTCAATATAATTTCTATAACTGTTAACCACATTATGTGCTTTCCATTTGTATCTTAAAACTAACATTTTAAAAATACTTAAGCGCTGCTCTAATTTTTGCCATTGGACCCGGTTATCCTCATTTGTGCCTTATGCCAATACTTGTGCTTCCCATCAACTTTTAGGCATCTGAGTTACATTTATTTACATTTATTCTCAATATTAGACCTAGATGTATTTAGGCTCCTTTAATTAGAAGAGGGAAATAAGGCGGGTTCTCGAAGTGCAGTTCTCCATGCAGCCTGCAAGGCGACCTTTTTATTGAGGCCAGTCTAAAAAGAAAAATCAGTGGATTCTCAAAAGAGGGAAGCAAAAGTCCAAATTCAGGTGCTTAAAGGCTGTATCCTTATGCCCTCCCACCTGTTTTTTGTCATTCGTATCCCCAGTGAGTTTCTGTTTCCATTTGGTTTGGGTTTTTTGGCTATTAAGCTGCAGGAGTAAAGAATTCAGTTTGTACAGATGTGAGGAGAAATGATGATCTTAACAGGACCTTCTCAAGAGGAGACAATAGGTCTTTTTGGAAAGTGTGTTTGCATATATGGCTAAAGACAGATGAGAGGTGATGAACATAATATGTGTGTATTGGCGTGTATGTCAGCTTGCGCTCTGTGGCTTTTTTATTACTCTGAAAAAACAGTGAAAAGAGCTGTTGAAATTGTGTAGGTTCAAAGCTTTCAAAGTAGGTTTATGTAGGAAAAGATGAAGCTTTTTGTAGTAAGTTTCTTTCGAAGTGCTGTGGTTTTTAAAGGAACTTTTTAATATCTTATTAGAAGAATTATTTAGTCCCTTGACTGTCTTTTAAGGAGCAATACAAATACTTGACAAACAGATTAACAGTTCTTTGGAAGTGGTAATGCTCAAAAGAATGTCTTTTTAAAGGTATTTTCTTAAGTAATAACCTTTTAATGCTGTTCTAGGGTTTTCCATTCAGGATTTTGGCTAATTCTTGCATTCATTAGTTTGAAAAATGAGGTATATGTCAAGAGCTTCCCGACTAAAACTTCCTCCTACTTAAAAACCAAACCCAAACCCAATTATTTCTGGCAAAGTGCTTTTCCTGCAAAGGGCACAGCCCCTGAGCTTTGGAGCAGGTTGGAGCCTCTCTCAAAGGAGCTCTGGTTCTGCCAGCTGTTACCAGCACAGCTCTGGAAACACAGTTATTCCCTGTAATTTCTCTTTGTTACTTTGAGGCTGTAACATTACGATATTTTATACCTTTTTAAGCATTGGAAGGTGTTAAGTTGAAATTGTACGCTGTTAAAAAAAATATATATATAAACAAAACAACCCTGAATGTTACTCCTCTGTTAGATAAAACCAACGTATTTTTGTTAGCAGTCCCAATTTTGAGTTTTAGAGAGTCAGCAAGACTAAGCGTGAGTCTTTCTGGCAGCTGTAGAGGTGTCAGCCCGCTGAACGAGAACCTTGAAGTGAGGCCGTATCCCATTTATTTCCCGGTGAAGCGGGGGAGTGTTTGGTTCACACAGGGAACGGCGAGCGACGCGCATCCTGCCCGGGCTGCGAACAATCAGCAGCGGCAGGAAACGGCTTTGCCCCAGCTTTGAAGGAGGACAGAGCTTTTATGGGAGCCAGGAGAAACGCAATAGTGGCTGAGGAACTGTCTCAGCCAGCGCTTCCACATCTGGGAAGCAGGTTTGCCTTTCCTTGCCAAACTGGTAGGAGCTGGGTGTGTCTAGATCTAACTTTGTCCCTCCAGAAGCCAAGCTTTTATTTTGTAAGAGACGTGCTTTATTTCTAAAAGTCTTTAACCTGTTTTGGTTTTGTGTTTTGTTTTGGTTTTTTTTCTTAGGAGGCCCAAACATATGGGCCATCACCTCAGAAGAGCGGGCCAAGCATGACAAGCAGTTCGATAGCCTTAAACCCACAGGAGGCTACATTACAGGTTGGTCTCAGGTTCTGCATTACACATTAACTTTTGTGTACACATAAGTACCTTTGTAAAACAGTTTGAAAACGACATCCTATTTCTAGCCCTTTGTTGTGTGACTAATTACCATATTCTTTGGCCAAACGGCCACCGGTTATTACTAAACTTCTGCAAGCTTTGGGCTAAAGTCTGGCACAGGAGTGCTCTTCTGTTAACCCCATCAGTTCTGCAGCCAGCAGTTATATTTTATCATTATTATAATTCTGTCTAGTTTCGAAAACTGAGGAGAATCAGGCCAGATGGGAGGCTGCCAGGGAGCACTTACAGTAGCTATTGTGGCAAGTGACACCAGAGACACCAGAAGTGGCTCTCCTCTGTCTGAGCTGTGCTAGAGAATAGTGTGCTGTTAGATATCTTTGTTTTGGGGCAGGAGACAGGGAAAGAGATGCTGACAGCTTGTCCTTGTTAATGACTGCTTGCAATTCATTAACCCTTGGTCTTTCAGCAAGTTCTAGATAGCAGGCTATTGCAAAATGCCATCAGCCTGTCAGTTCTGGTTGCATTCAGCTGCTTCTCCTCTGAAACAATTGGGTCATGTTGCTGTGCACCTCAGAATTCGCAGGTTTTAAATTTAGGAATCTGCTTGTGACATGAAGAAAAGGCTCGATTTCACTGGCAAAGATGACATGATTTAAGAACTCCCCGTTCTTTGTGCGTGGGTGGGCACTAAAGACCAGCCCTACCTGCTTAACTAATGCCCTAGCTGGTGACTCCACTGCCCCGGTTTTTCTTCATGCTGCTCCAAAAAAGACCGAGGAAGAAGTGGGAAGTTGTGTATTTGGAACATGCACATCTTCTGGCTAAGTGATACATAACTCCTGCTTTGGCCACACAGCTCTGGGAGGTTGGTGTTTACCACCAGCTGAAAAGTACGCAGTCCCAGGGACTACCTTAAGGCCACCTTAAGGCTCTTACCTGCACATGTCTGGAGGCTTCATTGTTTATTTGACATGTGCTTGAAATGAAAGGTTGTGTGTGAATATAAGGGGAGAAAGAGCTGAAAGAGTAACCTGAAGTCTTAAGTTTTAAGCATCACTGTAGCTAAGCACAAACACCACTATCTGGGCCTTGTTATGAGTTTGTTTAACAGCACGATGTGGAATTGGGTATGGAGTTGCACAACAGTTCCCATTCCCTCCCTGAAATACTGAATAGCGGATATTCTCTGATGGAACAGAATATTACTTAGAACGCAATATTTTTCCAGTTGTTCTAGAGAAGCAATACTGGCTAAAGTTAGATTGATGAAGGAGAAGAAAAGAAATAGCATGCACACGCTTTCCTGGAAAAGTAATTGGGCCAGGACTAAATTTTCAGTCACACTTACTTCTTTACATCTTTAAACTGTTGTCAGCTATTGTTTTGTGACACTTTAAAGCTTTTTCTAGCGCCTTAAACTCACTTCCCAGAGCAAGATTCAGGATTACAGAATACGTGGGTATCTGACAATCGCTGTCACCAGGGAAGGGGTTAGGTGGCATGAAACTGGAAAGCTTGGTATCCAACCTGCCAGTTCCTTCTGAAAATCTGTCCCACAACAGAGTGCTGAGATCTTCTGAAAATCTGTAGTGTAAAAGTCTGTCTGTCTGTCTTGTTTATTATAGGCGATCAAGCACGTACCTTTTTTTTGCAATCAGGTCTACCAGCTTCAGTCCTTGCTGAAATATGGTAAGGTATTCTTTACTTTGTTTGTTTGTTTGTTTTTTTAAAGATAGGAGATTTGTAGCAATCAAATGCTATCTTTGGTGTGTTGTGTTGTCTCAAAGAGGCTTTTGGTAGTCAAAGCAGGAGTGTAACCTGAATTACTGCTTCAATTTTATTAGATTTAGAGGAAGGATTGAGCCTATATGTGTACCAACACTAAATTAAAAAGGAATATCTTTCTAAATCTTTCTTATGATGTTAATTCAAGTTGGATCATATTGAACACAGACTTTCTAAACTATAGGAAGTGCTTGAAATAAAATGAGAGATAAATTGCGAGGCTTTCATAGAGGAAAGTACCTGTTGGACTGCCACAAAAGTCATTGTTAAGCTTTGTCTTAATATTTTTAATAATAATATGGAAAAAAGAGGTAAATAATGGGTTAATGAATTTCTGGAGGTACCAAGTTGAATTGTGTTTGAAATACTAGTAACCACTGAAAAATGGCGATAAGATTAAGCGTGGGAAAAATTATATGCTGCTAAACTGGGAGTGGAAAATATACTAAAAGTAAAAAACAGAGGAAAAAAAAATCTAAAGCCACAGAAGGTGTTAGTAGAAGGCCGGTTATAATCCCCTCTAAGATAGTGACCAACGCTATACTACAGGAACTGAAAAAAGTGCTGTTCTTTGCGGCACGCGTGTGGTGGTTGCAACACTTGAAACGGACATTTTCTTCTTCGTAACTCCAGTCTTCAGCAGAATATTGCCTTTTGGTTTGGAGTGCTTGGTTGTTATCAAGGTGTACACATGCTAAAAGACACGGAGCAGAGGCTCGTAATAATTAAGAACAACTTGCTTGTGAAAGGATGTTAAAGAAAGTAACTGAATGCAAAGTTAGTTTCTTCCTCAAAGAAGAGTGGTAAGGAAACTTTTGCACAGGACCTTGGGGTTTTATACTGAATAGTAACAGAATGAAGCTATGAAAGGGAAAATGTAGTTTAATATTAAGTCTGGGGGTTTTTTTTTCTCCTAATTTTATTTACATTCCTGTGCCTGGTCCTTGCATGTTATGTATTAATAAGATTTTAGATTTTCTGTCTCACCAAAGATTTTTTTCTGTTTATGTATGCCGTGTTGCATATATTTCCTGTTGTATTGAAGTTTATTTGGAGGATTATCAAAGGAAGACAGTGTGGATATCGGTCTTTTAAAAAAAACACAAAAACTACACCACGTGCTGTTTGTGAGTTAATGCAGTTTTCACACAGGTAGATAGTGCCTTTAGCAGGTTTCTGCATCCTCATGTTTCAGATTCTTGCATTAATTCCTTACAATACCAGACATGAAATTAAATTAGTTTGTCTGGCTAGTAGCATAGAAGGAAGCATAGCAGAGGCATATCTGTAGCAACAAGTGTATCCACTGAGCAGGAGACGACTGCTTTTCTAAGTGTCTTCCTACTTTTTCAGGTGTTAAATATTAAATATACAGCAACTTTAAAACTGAACTCTGCAGAAGACTACCAAGTGAATTATACTTAATGCAGCTAGACGAGCATTATGTTTGGAAGCACAGGTTGACTTTCAACACCTGTAGGTTGACAAACTAGAAGAATTACGACCTGCAAAATTCTGAGGGTCTGGATGGTGTCAAAAGCAGAAAATCTATAAATGGTTGCAAAAGTTCATTCTTTTCTTGTACAAAAGCAGTAAATAAATTTGATAGAAAAGCTTCTCATTAAGTGAAAAAGTTAACTTTACATTTCTTCCTTGTGGGCTTTTTAAATTTAACTTTATTTTATTTTTAAGGACACTATCAGACCTGAACAAGGATGGAAAAATGGATCAGCAGGAGTTCTCTATAGCCATGAAACTCATCAAGCTGAAATTGCAAGGACAGCACTTGCCTGCGGTTCTCCCTCCTGTCATGAAACAAACTCCAGTATTTTCACCGCTAATGTCAGCTCGCTTTGGTACTTATGAATATATAATTACTTAGTGTTCAGAGGTAAAAAAGCATGGTTAATTGCAGCCAAATACAAGATTAATCTGACCATTACAGTTGAGTGAATTGGTAAAAAAAGCTATTCTGATTTAGGAAATTCACAAAGTCACTTTCTTGACGTTTTTGATGATTTCATGCTTCAAAGACATTTAATAATAAAGAAAAACCTTCTATTGAATTTTGATATGAGGTGCAAGAAGGCCATTCACATTTGCCATCTGATTTACAGGCTGTCATTTTGTACTGAAGGTCTTTTTTTGTCTCCCTCCTACTCATTCACCTATTTATATTCGGGGGTTTTAAAGTTAAACTTAGTAAAGGTCAAAGTTTCAGCAGAACACTTATTTTAAAACTTTTTTCAAAATCAATCAGATTAGTCAATTGCTCATATAACCAAAATAGACATAATTATTTTAACTTTCTTTTTCCTTTTCTGACAGAGCTTGGGGATTTAGTGCATGCCTGCTGTTATTTTGTTGTTTTATGGAGCAAAATCTACATAATGACTTTAGCTGGATTACAAAATCATTGCATACTTCTATGCTGTATGCATATATTAATTACATACATGATTTTAAATGTCTGCCCATCAGTAAATCTTGTGTGTTTGTACACAAGTGTATACATTTATAGATAGCTGTGGTTGGCATATGATGACTTCCTAGTAAGGTTCCATTGTAGGATCTGCCTATTGTTGTCTTCCATAAGGTTAATTAAGTGCCCTTATTTGCTTTAGGCAACTCCCTTAAATAAACCACTTGCTGGTCCTGGGTCCCTCAGTATGGACTTTCCACCCGTACAGATTCTTCCAAGGCCAATGCTTGGAAGAGGCTTAGTTCAGAAACAGCATCAATTTTTCCCTGTAGCAGATTGTCCCGTTTGAGTTGCGCTGTAGTTCTCTCTCAGGGGCCAGACGTGGAAAGGCTCGTCGAAGAACTAGTTACAGCTGCAATTATCAAAAACTCGATTTTATTCTTTTACGAAAGGCTAGGTAAATCTACCTTGAGAATGAGTCACTTGTAAGGTTTTATTTATTTTTAAGTTCATGTTTTTCAATATATTTTCCTCTGTGAGCTGTCTGGTCTAAACTTCAGAGAAAAAGGAAATATTATACATGAGCATCTATTTTAACTCACTGTATCTCTGGGTGCAGGTTGTTGTGTGTAGGTTCTGCCTAATATAATGGAGCCGATTTCTTGCTGGAGCCTCTGCAATATTAACTCACAAATTGTTGCCTTTTGCTGTAGGAATGGGTAGTATGCCAAACCTGTCCATGCCGCCCTCTATGTCTACGATCACACCATTAGCTCCCATGTCTCTGACCTCCATGACTTCCGTTCCTCCTTTGGTTATCTCTGCTCCCCTGGTGCCTTCTGTCAGTACCTCTTCGTTGCCAAATGGAACATCAAGCCTTCTGCAGCCTTTGTCCGTACCTTTCTCTTCAAGTAAGTGTAGTACAGTCCAATACTCGGCTTTCAGAATTGTGAACCTTATTTTCTCTATGGCATATTTCAGACAGGAATGCCAATACTTGCATGCGACTTAAAAAAAAATAAATATTAAATGTATTTTTTCACATCTGTCAAATGGTTTCTAACAGGTTAATCTTAACAACAAGGCAGTGATTAGTTTTTCTTCTGTCAAAGCCATGAGTGTTTGTTACAAAGCATTACCTTATACCCAGTTGCTTTACAGATTTTGGTTTTAATTTTTTGTGTGTGTTTGTTTCAGCGCTGCCTCATACTGGTTCTTTAGGCCCCATGGCAGGAGGGTTTGGTGGTACTAGTATGCAGAAGGCACAGTCACTAATCGATTTAGGATCTAGCAGGTACGAAAGTTAAGTTTAAAACGGTTCTATCTTAAACTTGAGTAGCATGGCTTCCAAAATTTATGGAGCATTTCTATTTTCAGAGTATATTCATTAAAAATTAGTCTAATGTGACCTACCAAGACTGAAAATAGATTGTTTTGTTATGCACAATAAATAATATTTTCAGGAAGTTTGACAAAACTATCCAAAGTACATGAGTTCTCGGAGAGAAGGCACTGCCAAAAAGAAAGCAATGTACCTCATTAGCAAATGGAAGTAAAACTTACTAAGTGGTTATAAAAGCAATGTTTATGGATTGATGTGCTCATTCATTATAGAGGAAACTATGTAATTAGCAGGCATGTAAGAATAACATTTGTTATAAATATTTATGTGTGAATTTGTTTTATGAATATTAGAAGATTATGAGTCTTTGTCATCAGCTGCTCTGCTTCACTGGTTGTAAAGCTTCGCCTAGACAAAGTGAGGGAGGGACTAGGTATATCTGTCCGATTGGGCACCCAGGGAACAGTCTCCCAAAAGACAGTCCAGAGGCCATCTTGGTCCCGGCTCACTTCCAGAAGGTGACTTGGAAGTGCTTGCACCTGATACAGGACATCTAGGATGAACACGTGTCTAACTTCGAGCTGCTCATATAGGCAGACACCTGATGCTAGCAGATGTTCATTAAGATGATTGTAGGCATGGTGTGTGCCTGTAATCATCTTTTTTTCTTTCCTATTGGAAAGCATTTTTTTTTTCTGGTGGTGTAGTGTCGCAGAGTAGCTCTGCTTCAGTGCTGCTGTTGACAGCATTTTCCCCATCATTTTATCTAATCGCATGCAAAAGATGTCTATCCAGCACCGTGCCCAACAGGCTTTGTTTATATCAACATTCTTTACTTTATTACTTTGGATAACACTGCAAATAGTTTTTTGCTTGACAGAGCAGGGGATTCCCTTAAACAAGGCAGGCTGGATGCACCTGGTTTTGTCTGATCTTCAAAGATGGGACACTGTGAAAATGCTCGGAGTTGCAGGTAGAAGTTTTATAGGTACAACTAAAGACTCCAAGTGTTATCTGCAGAAACCAAATGAGTTGGAAAAACTGTTCAGCCTGTCATTGTCACTAATAAAAAGAATAGGTAGGGGTGGAATATAGTGGCTTTAGCAGTTGTAGAATTTGCTTTTTGGTTGTGGGTTTATCAGATAAATTTTTATGCTCCTGTTATTCATTTGCATACCTTTTAAAGTGACTTAGCTGCCCAATGCTTCACAGCCCTTGTAAAAATTCTTGTGAAAGTCAAGATGTTTTCCTGTAGTTTCCTATAGTAGTATTTTGTAGTGGTGGGCAGATGAATTACGTGGCATAAGTGCCTGTGATACCAGGACCTTGAATTCAAGAGTTTCCTTTCAGATATGTGTCCCTACTTTCACATTAAAATCTCATATTGGTGATGAAAATATTTATAGCACGTTAGCAGAGGTAAAACTTTGTGGATGTTGTTTCATATTACCAGAAGATGTTGTATATCTTCTGGTCCAATGCCTGTTTATTAAGCCAAGTAACTTACAGTTCTTTCTTTCTCTCTCTCTCTTTTTTTTTTTTTTTTTTAATTTTTTTAATTCTCTTACAGTTCAAATTCTTCCTCCAGTGCTTCGTTAGCTGGGAATTCACCAAAGATTATATCCACAGACTGGGCGGTTCCTCAGGCCTCCAGATTAAAATACAGGCAGAAATTTAACAGTCTTGATAAAAGTATGAGTGGATATTTATCAGGTGTGTATCAGGCATTTGATATGGAGGGGGAAAACCAGCAGTGTTTTTTGCCTCTGGGACATCACAGGCTGAGGGATGGAATCCAGGCTTGAAATTTGACTTCGATATGAAATAAAAGCTGAAATTGTTGACATTCAGACTTATGCAGGAGGGCGTGTGTTTCAGCTACTGGTTCCAGTCAGCCAAGAAATGGAAACGGGTACCAGTTTATTGACTTGGGCTCTGTGTTAGACCTGGAGGGGCCTGAGGAGGCGGCAGTCTGCCCAGGTAGATTCGGGAAGCTACAGCAGCAGTCAGGGGGGAGAAGAGTGTCAGTGTTAAGAGCCTGAGAACCATAAGGCCGGGGAAGTTATTTCCATAAAGTCAGCAGTTGTTTTTCAAGCATCAGTCTTGGGACTGAGACTCTTTCTTATGACTTTGCAAAATGTCTCACGATCATTTTTGTGCCGTGTGCTCCTGTGTATATGTATTTTTAATTGCTTAGATATTTGGGCTTTATCTTGAAGACGACAGTTTGGGAAAGCCACTGCAGCCATTGATTGGAGTTTTTCAAAAGTAGTTTAAGGGAGTCATTCCTTGTTGACTCTCAGTGATGTTTGAGCTGTGCCATTGCATTATGGTGGTTTCGAAAGACAAAGTTAATACAAGAGTAGATTTTTATGACAGTTCGTACAAAATTGGATTACTGACTGCAATCCAGCAAGTGGAACACTGGCCCAGCAGTTAGTAGATGTGAAGTCAGTATGTATTTCTGTAGCCTACTAGATTTCCCATTTTGAATAAGAACTTACCAAGCCTCTGCCTCAGTTTCCTGGCCTACAAAAAAAGGAGGACAATTCTCCCTTTCAAGAAAGGGACTCAATGCTTTTTTATTTTGTTCAGTTGATTGTCAGCGGAAGGTTTCATCGACCTGCCTAGAAAAGATGTGCTGCTTTGTTATCAAAGGAAAGCTGACAGCTTTCCAGCCTGCTAACTCGAGGTTTAGGTAGACAGTTCAGCTGTGCTTTTGTAACAGCTGTGGGGATTACCATAAATATCCATTTTTCATGTCAGTTTTTCTGTTAGGTGCTCTGAGTGAAAAAAAGCACACAAGAGTACTTACATCTTTATTGTGTTCAGGTTGTAATGCCTGTTGTTAAGCCTGGAAGTAAAGCCAACAGTCAGCCGCTGATGAAAATGGATTAGATTAATATTAAAAATAAACATGCCCCAGTTCATGACCCATTTTTTGCTACATGTGAGTCTTTGTTCAAAGTATTTATTTTTATTAAAATCTTTTACACTTTCACTAAGGATTTCAAGCCAGGAATGCCCTTCTGCAATCAAACCTTTCACAAACTCAGTTGGCTACTATTTGGTAAGTTTAGTTACTGATTATGAATTCAATGTGTTTATGGTGTTAAGAGAGGAAAAGTACTTTATTTAATAAGAAATGATAAGGGGACATTCTAGATCTAAAATCATAAACTGAAGCTAAGCTACTTATTAAACTAGTTTGTTCATGAGTATATTTTCAAGAGACACCTTGACATAATATAATTTTTTCACTCTTTGTGTTTGTTAAACTCCATATAATAGTACGGGTGCTAATTTCAGTTTCTGATTCAGTTATGCACTATTTTAGCTGAGATTAGGGTTTGTCCATTTTAAAAGTAGGATTCTGAAATCAAACTTGTTAGTTTTAAAATATGGAGAAAGATTAAAAATGAAGTAACCCTTTACCTTTTTAGAATCTTACTGTGGTTCCTATGAAGAATCTACTATTATGCATTTGTTAAGACTTTCCTTTCCTGTGGTGATGGAAATGGTTACTGTCTGAAGGCTTTCTGCCCTGCTGCAGATGGTAGTTTGGATTACGCCTTCAGACATAACTCGGATGTTATACATAAAATTTACTGGCCCAGCAGAATGCGCAATAGCTTGATGCTTTACAGCTCTTTCCAAGTCCCCTTTCTTCTGCTCTTTATCTCAGGGCAGTCATTTGTTTGTCTCTAGCAGCAGCAAGCTGAAATATTCCTCGTATTCATTCAGCTTGTTTTGTTTCATGCCGTGAAGGTAAAAAAAGGGAGTTTGGGGTTGCATTCCTCTGCTCTGGAGTATGGGAAAATAAAGCAGGCATTTAGTGACTGTTTTCATCCTGGGTGTCAAGCCTGAAGATAAGTAACCAACGTCAGGAGGTCTGTGTACCCATGTAGAGGATTAACAGCCCAAGTTTCAGTTTTGCCCAAAGGAATTACCCGTATTTCTACTGGAGTACTGTATTCCTGGGAATTACTGCAATAACAGTGCTTTTCAGTGTGAATGGTGCTGGCCTGTGAACATAATGCAAATCTCATTTCATCATCTCCTGCTTTTGTTTTTCACTGCGGTGGTTTTGTTTTGTAGTTTCCTTTTTTTCTTTAATGTATTTTTTTAAACGGCCTTTTTTTTTTTTAGTGAGCAGTTCTTTTTATTAAGCATTTAACTTAAGTGCAGTCTAAGGATACATTCCTACAATTGGATCTACATAGATTGTTCTTTGAGAAAGGTTCCTGCTTTCTTGCCTGCATCTCTGGAAATGTTTCACTGTTCCCATTCCTCCTCGGGTTGTGTGGGAAGCATTTTGTAGGCCAAGGAGACGATTGTGTGGTTTGCGCTCTCCTTACAGAGCTTAGGTGATTCTTTTCCTACCCATTTCAAGGTGCCCTGCAACACCTCACCTCTTCCCTGCCCTGTCCGGGAGACACAAGGAGAAAAAACCATTCTATAATTCTATGCAAACGGTGCTATTACAGAATTTGATGTAACTTTATGTAATTATTTTTAAATTTAAAAAAAAAAGTGTTTTCTAGCATTTTCAGCTGGTTAAGAACAGTCCTGGATTCTCTTCCCAGCTCTTCTCTTGTTGATGCAATAAATCAAGATATGTCTCTTAACCTTTCCTATCCTTTTTGCTGTATTTTACGAAAACATCTGAATAGCAGCACATTATTAAACAAAATAATATCCCCTTTCATCAACTATTCATATTATTAATTGTAATTACTTTTACCAGAGCATTGCATTTCACAGGAATCCTCTATTGTAAAAATAATTTTTACAGTAAATTATTTTAGTTATCGTTTGTGATTGATTGTGATGATTATTATTGCTGTTAAAACTGTGCAGGTCGTTAGCTGATATCGATGGAGATGGGCAGCTGAAAGCTGATGAGTTTGTGTTAGCCATGCACCTGACCGATATGGCCAAAGCTGGACAGCCTCTGCCACTCACTCTGCCTCTTGAACTGGTACCACCTTCTTTCAGGTATATTGCTGAGGGCAGCGAAACATAATGTAATTTCCCAGAAGGACAGAACGATATGGGGTTGGAAGGGACCTCTGGAGATCATCTAGTCCAACCCCCCTGCCAAAGCAGGTCCACCCAGAGCAGGTTGCACAGGAATGCATCCAGGCGAGTTTTGAATGTCTCCAGAGATGGAGACTCTACCACCTCCCTGGGGAGCCTCTTCCAGGGCTCTGCCACTCTCAAAGTAACGAAGTTCCTCCTCATGTTTCGATGGAACTTCTTATTCAAGTTTGTGCCCATTACCTCCTGACCTGTCACTGGGCACCACTGGAAAAAGACTGGCCCCTTTCTCTTGACACCCATCCTTTAAGTATTTATAGGTGTTGATCAGATCCCCCCTCAGCCTTCTCTTTTCCAGACTAAAAAGTGTTTTATACAAAGAAAATAATTCTGTTCTTTAACAGTGGTGGGTTTTGGTTTTTTCCCCTCCAGGAGTGGAAAATATACTGAAAATGTAAATGGAACTCTGCCACCTTACCAGCCTGTGCAAGAGGAGGAGCCACAGAAAAAACAGCCGGGTAAAACAGGGCTCGTGTTCTTAATTTATAGGGCTGTATTTGAAGGGCAGTGAAAGCTTTAGAAAGTGGAAGACAAATTCAAATCTCTCGGGAGCTTCATTTCAGGAGCTCGATCCCTTTTAACTTGGCTGGTGGCAAGGTTGTTAGGGTGATGTAGTCAACCTATTACATCTAATAGAATTGAGAAGGCAGAGATAGGGGCTATTTTTACCTGTAGGAGGGGAAAAGCGTGCTGATTAATAATGTATTTTGGAAAAGAAATCCTTCATGGCCAAGTACTGCTAATTTTCATTCAGCTGAAAGTTCATGGCATTACTTCGTTCTGGACGTTCTGAAAACAAGGGGTTCTAAAGAACTTTAATTCTCTGAAAACTAGATGGAATTTGCACATAACGTGGATTCTGCTGCTGACTCCCTGACGCTACCAGCAAAGATCTCTTTACACGCACACTGCAAGACACGGCTTGCCTCTCTTTTTGGAAGGGAGGTTGCTGGAAGCCTAAACTATTCCCTTGTATCTCTTTTTATCCTGTTCTGCAGTAATTGAGCTTGATCCTGTTTTGTTTTCTGGTGGTTTTATCTCCAGAAGCTCTTACAGGGAACACCCTTAAAAGCTAAGCTCTTTCTCTGGGTGTTAATGCTTCTCACACAGCCGAAAACCTTTTTAACAGAAGAGAGTCTTCTCCTAGCTTATAAAAGCTGTTCTTTTATGTTGCCTCTAAAGGTCAAGTAATTTTTGTGGTCAGTTTTAAGTGACGACATTTATTTTCTTTTTCAATTGGAATTGACTTTGGAAAGTTTAAAGGTATTTTTGAAAAGAAAAATAGTACTTTAACAAATGCAAGATGCTTATATCATCCATGACCCAACAATCTGAGCTTGCCAAAAAGAAAGTATGTATCTTTAGTAGCATAACTGAGGTATTTGTTTAAAAGCAGTGTTTTGCACAGGACAGAAATAACTATCTTTCTTTATTCTAGTGACATTTGAGGACAAAAGGAAAGCCAACTATGAGAGAGGAAATATGGAGCTGGAAAAACGCCGTCAGGTCCTCTTGGAACAGCAGCAGAGAGAGGCTGAACGTAAAGCCCAGAAAGAAAGAGAAGAACAAGAGCGAAGAGAGAGGGAACGTCAGGAACAGGAACGGAAAAAACAACTGGAAATGGAAAGGCAGCTGGAGAGACAACGAGAGTTGGAAAGACAAAGGGAAGAAGAAAGGAGAAAAGAAATAGAAAGGCGGGAGGTTGTTTTCTTGAAATTATTTTTAAATTCTTTAAGGAATATGTACATGGGGACAGTATCCACTTGACAGAGCGCTCAAGATTTGAATGCTGGCTTTGGTTCTGTCTCCTCCCATGGCCACTGGCAGGTTGTCTTGGAGAGAGAACACGGTTTCTGTCTGAAACCACTGTGTCTGTTATAGATGAATCCAAGTATAGGCTGGAGATTTTCAGATGCTCCATAGGACAGATGAGATTTTTCTTGGACAGGTTTCTTGGATTTATGCAAAACTCAGTATACCAAACAAGGCTGTACTGAACTCACAACTGATAATATTTTGACAGTTGAACTTGAGACAAGTTTGCTTCTACTCGGTGTCTCAGCGCATGCATAAGACTTGCATGTTTTTTCTAGTTCTGCAAAATGCTCAGAGGAGGTTATGAGTAATATCTGACGATGTGCTTGTTTATGGGCAATAGTCTAAGCTAAACAGACTTCCTCTCTGAATTACGTAGCTTTTCTTCATCCAAAGTTAGGAGCATAGCATGAAGAATCCAATAGGATTGCTTCCTCCATTCTTTGATGCTGAAGTGTATAAAAGCATTTATGAAAGACAATATGTTGTGTTGCTGTTACGCTGTTTAGAAATAGAGCACATCATGTTAAACACGTTCTGCATCTCCATTGTAATTTAAGGTAATGTCACTTTTCTGCAGGCAGCAAAGCAAGAACTTGAGCGCCAGCGGCGATTGGAATGGGAGAGAATTCGTCGCCAAGAACTTCTTAATCAACGTAACAGGGAACAAGAAGAAATTGTCAAGTTGACTTCTAAAAAGAAGAGCCTTAATCTTGAATTAGAAGCCCTGGTAAGACAGAAATTTCACTACACATCTTGAAATACAGTATTTTAAAGTATGCAAATCTTAGAATTTACATTAATGGCCTACCATGAGTTTCAGCCTGCTTTGGATGAGCAACCTAAAGCAGGTGGTTTGGGTTTTTTTAAAAAACTTGATCATGAACTAATCACCCACAGATGTGGTGAAGTGTTAGTTGCTGCATGTGGTATAGTTTGTCTTTGCTTTCCTTCTAGACGGACAAACATCAGCAGATCTCAGGCAGGTTGCAAGATATTCGAAGCAAAAAGCAAATTCGGAAAACTGAGCTGGAGGCATTAGATAAGAAATATGACCAAGGAATTATGGAAGTCAAGCAACTACAGCAGCAGCTTCAGGTGTGTGACTTCATGTTAAGCTTGTAGTTTTCCTTCACTGTTTCTTCTGTGCTTCCATAATGCTGTTAATAATTTCATACCCATAAGGAGGAAGAGTGAATTGTAGTGAATAGGAGAGAGAGGAACTTGTCAAGGATTTCAGCACTGCATAGATTTTTAGTTTTATTTGCCATGTTGAAGAAATGATTACATGTACTACAACAAGCTGATAACTGAATAAGGACAGTAGTCAAAACCTCAACTGTTCTTATGTGAACTGATAATAACGACTTCTCTTTAATTATGAATTCTTTTGTGGCTCCAGACTCTAATTTTTGCGAGAAATTATTTTCTGTATGCGGAGCAAGTTGGCCTTTGGACTGAATTACCTTGCTGCTTTTTTTTTTTTTTTCCTTTCTTTGAATAGCAAGACACAAACTATTTCAAATCAATTGACTGCTGTAAATCATCCTCTGCTGTATTTTTATGTAATGCTGCTGCACGTCAGGGAGACTTCTTTTCATGTTCTTGTGTGTCACAGGAAGTTACTGGTTTAAGTTAGACCTGGGGCAGTCAAATGTTCTCATAATATTTACACTTTTAGCGTGTCTGGTTTGTTGTTTGTTGTTTTTTTCCGGCTGTGTTAATGTTTTTGGATCAAAAAGTATTTAATTCTAATAGTATTCATATTGAGAGTATACTAGTAATTTTTTCCTCTGCCCCATAATGATAGCTTGCATCCACGCTTCCTTAACATGAGTTGAAGTTATGTTTTGTTTTCTTCAATATCTACAGGACTATCAGAATAAACTCATCTATTTAGTTCCCGAAAAACAACTGTTAACTGAAAGAATTAAAAATGCTCAACTTGAAAACACTCAGAGTAAGTGCCTGCAAATGAATTTCTCTTTGGTTTGTGCTGCTGGCTTTTCATCACTTGTAAAAAAAGGCCAAAGGTTACAGGGGTGTTAATCACGCCTTCATTTTTATGCCTTTTGAGTTAGTGCCATCTTATCACTGTTGCATCTGCATTCTGTTATTTCCTTTCCTTTTTGTGAAAAAGCACAGATCTTGTATGAAACCCTATTTGTACAGAGTAAACAGCCCACAGATACTATTACAACTTGTCTTTTTTTGGTAGTGTAAATGCGAAGGAAGTAATTTATGTAAAATTTACACTGGTCATTACATCAAATCACACTGGAAGTCCCTGTCTAGAGAAGCTTGCTGTGAATTGGTCTGATATTAAGAAAAAAATAAAACACCACCTTTCAAATTTTTCTGTGTATAGTACATGTAATGCCTGTATGTCCCAGTTGGGTGTCGAGGCCATTTATTCTTTATGCTGTACACAAATAGAAGGGTAAATCAAGGAAATTTTCTAAAGAAAAAGGTTGGGAATGTGTGTATATTTGGAAAATAATACAATAATTAGTGAGAACCGAAATCCTTACAAAATTGCTTGTCTTCCTTTATGCAGGTACAGTAATCAGTTCCGTGCACAAGAAGTCCCTAGAAAAGGAAGAATTATGCCAAAGACTTAAGGAACAACTAGATGCCCTTGAGAAAGAAACTGCTTCTAAACTTGCTGAAATGGATGCATTTAACAGTCAGCTTAAGGTATGTGCATTTTATCAATATTTAGTCTCACACCAGTAAACAGTATCTTTATTTCTCCATCCAGTCATAAAGATTAGTGGCACTTCCACCAGGCTTCCAAAAAGCTTTCCCCAACTTCCAGTGTCAAATAAGAATTAACCAAAAGTCTGGGAGCAAGTAACATAATAAAAAATGCATTTATAACTATTGCTAATGTACTAAAATACGAATCTGTTGCTAATCATTGCTTTGCATGAATCAACTGTTGCTCACTCTCAACCTTTGCCTTTTAGAATTCATTTTGATTTAGAATTGAAGTTTCTCAGGCCCTTGCAAATTCTGTTCTTACGGTACTGAGGTTATATTTGCTACAATTTTTGAGTTGTGGACTGAACATTTAACTTTTATGGTAAGAAATACAGGATTTCATAGTACGCCGTACCAGATCTGGTAGCAAACTTGGAGATTGTCCTAAAAGTAAACATAGGCCACTGATCTGTGTGGAAGTTAAGAGATATTGACCACTGGCCCTGAAGGTGTTTTTGTTTCAGAGGCAAGTCTTGATTTGCCTAAAAATGCCTGCAGCTTCTGGGCAGGGGAGCATGTGTCCACTTAACTTCATTTACCAGCTCACTCCTAGCGGCACAGATCTGAACTTTAGTTTAATTCTTAAGTAATGGATTTATGCTGGGCCAGCATGAGGGCTCTGCACTCTTCAGTAAAAAGAACACAAAGAAAAATCTGTAAACATTTAAGGAGTTCCTTTTCTTTTTAAAAAATGGCTACATATAACATGCATTTTTAGTTACTTATTGCATGGCTTGCTGTGTTCAGTGGCTGCACCTACCATTTAGTCTTCCCTAAAATATGTTTTTCAAAATACAGTACAAAGATTAATTGGCTTTTTATCTACCTTATCTTACAGTGTGAGAATATGGATGATTCTGTTCTTCAGTGCCTTTTGTCTCTGCTAAGCTGTCTCAACAACCTCTTCCTCTTACTTAAGGTTATTTTCTAATCTTTGGCTCTTTTGGTTTTTAATTATTTTGCAGTTTTTCTCTGCTTACCCTTTCTGTTTGGATGTACAATTTCTATTAAATAAATTTTCCTAAAAGAAAATCGATAGGCTATTTTTCTTTCTGCTACCTTTTAAATTCTCTTAAAGACTTAAAATTTTCTTACCTGCTTAGAAAGCCAAACTGCAAAATACTGATAGCCGTTTTATTTCTTACTGATCTACGTTCACTCAGTTGTTTTATCCAGATATTTTTAGTTACAGTAACATCAATTTAAAAAAAATATTGTGTTAATTGGAAGCAGTGTCTTCTCCCACCTTCCCTTCTGTTGCTCTCAACCTCTCTCGCTCTGCCTGCATCCATACAACTTAAGCTGTGAGTCAGGTTAATGAATTCTCTGTCAAGTTTAAGAGATTAGAAATAGCATCAATGCCCAGACTATGACACGGCAAACACAATGTTATTAAGTCTTCAGATTAACCCAGTACTAAAACCTACTTGCTATTTTTCCTCAACACTGCTTTTGTCTGCTGGGGTCAAAAATCTGACTTTCATTTATTCCCTCCCCCTCCTCCCCATAAATTATTCTCAGATTGACTTAACTGACCTTTCCATTTTGCAGAAGGGTTATTTTCTGTCCTTAAATCAAAGATACAAGAGGTTTTATAATGCAGTTTTGTTTCCATAGTGATCCTCAGTTTCTGTACTAAGTGAGAAGAAAAAGTATTCTCAGCTGAATATGTTTGGGGGAAAATAGTAGTTAATTGTTTGCTTTAATTTGTTGCTACAGAGGCATTCACTGACACAGAAATACTGTTATCTTGCCCTTTTCATATAAATTGCACAGTGTATCTTAGGCAGTGTGATTATTGGTAGAGGTGCATATTGTAGTTGGAGTAAATCATTCTTAATTCCTTTGTTTGCATTTATGAGATCAGGTATGAAAAGTCAGGGTATACCTGTTGCATTGTTCAGTCTGTATCAATAGGATTCCTAAGAAAAAGATACTGTAGTAACTTATCGATGTTTTGTAACATAGTGAAGTACAGTCTAAACTAATTTTATTGTTGATTTTTTTTTTCTTCTGTAAATTTAATTATTCCAAAGATTCATGCTGATTTTCTGCTATGAAAAAGTTTGTTATCAGAGGCAGATGGAATAGCAATTGACAGGATAAGAGGTAACAGGCACAAACTTGAACATAAGAAGTTCCATCTAAACATGAGGAGGAACTTCTTTACTTTGAGGGTGGCAGAGCCCTGGAACAGGCTGCCCAGGGAGGTGGTGGAGTCTCCTTCTCTGGAGACGTTCAAAACCCACCTGGACAAGTTTCTGTGCAACCTGCTCTGGGTGGACCTGCTTTGGCAGGGGGGTTGGACTAGATGATCTCCAGAGGTCCCTTCCAACCCCACATCATTCTGTCCTTCTGTGAGTTGAAGCATGTGTTCAAAAGAACAGGAGTAAAATTGTGAACTTTACAAATACAGGAAAACTGCAGGACACAGACTTTGTGTCTTTAGGCTATGGCTTCCCACAGCTTTCTGGATATTTTATAAAGATTTTCTGATTTAAATATGGGACTGATCACTCAGCACTGCAAAGGCGAATGCCCTACTGGGGGGATGCGTTGTCGGGTTTATGGTATTGTGTTGGCTTTCAGTTGAAGTTTGCCTCCTCGGCAAATGGATCTTTATAGTTATTTAAAATATGCTTCATTGCCCTCTGTGTCCTTGGATAACGTTGTGTTGGAACACTCGCTGTTATACCTTCCCTTCCCCTCTGTTCTATCTGCCATTTCCAGCAGGGGTATGACTGGAAGGGCTCTTTGAAAGCCTAAGTTACGTCAAAGGCTTTGCAAAGCTGCCAACTACTTTTATACTTCTGCTTATTTGACTTTCTTTACAGTGCCCTCCAAGGACTATTAATAACTTAATATTACTTTGTCCATTTGTATTAAAACCTGGTTCACGAAGCATTAAAATGCCCAAATGCTTTTCTCAAAAGATGGACTTCACTCTTTTTGATGTACTTCATTGTGTTTCTTCGTTAGGACCTGAGAGAAAGTTACAGCACGCAGCAATTAGCCTTGGAGCAGCTCCACAGGATCAAACAGGACAAAATAAGAGAGGTAGAAAAGAGAAGAGCTGAATTTGCACAAAAAAAGCGACTGGAAGATGAGGCTGCAAGGTACTGTGTCGGAATGTATCACTGTTGCAGTTTTTAAAACAAAAGGATGCTTTTGGTGACTTTAAGATGCTGATTGTAATAAGCAGAAGGTCTAATGGGTAAAAGTGTATCCTAGTCATGTATTTTCCTTAGAGAAAACGTTTTATATGGAGATTGTTTGAATTCCCTCTTTCCAATCTGCTTTTAAAAAAAAACTCAAACCTTATAATTCGGATAAACCCAGTAGCTACTTTTGCTAATAAGATTTTTTAGCTCTTTTAATAGATAATCCTCACACATTTAAAATTCCGTATATTTTCTGCCTTGTTTTGCTGGCCTTCAAGAGATCTGAGCCTTAAAAGCACTTCTAACTGAGTTTTTTGTCATGTATGTCCTGACAGTTGTGAGACTGATACTTAACACAGTATGAGGGGCATCAACTGCTAAATTCCGATGTTAATCTTGAAAGCTGGATGAGTGAGCAAGCTTTGAGTTTTAAATTTGGTTCCTTTTTTAGGAGGACAATGAGAAAATTCAGATGATCTAGTTGGGGGTGTCCCTGGTGACTGCAGGGAGGTCCGACTAGATGACCTTTGGAGGTCCCTTCTGGCCCGGACCATTCTATGATTCTATATATGGCTGAGAGGATCAGCCCAGCCCTGTATCAAACATTCAAACTGTTACTGTTCTCAGCTTTTGGTTTCTCATGGTCTTGTTTCCAACTAGTTTTATTTTCTGTTGTTTCACTGATTACCAAAACATAGTTTCTAGGTTTTGATTCTGGCTGTCTTAAGATGCCACTCTGTTTTTCCTCCTACTAGAGGTGGTTTTCCTACTAGAGGTGGTTTTCCTACTAGAGGAAAAGCAGCTCCTAATCCTATCATGTGCTTAAAACACAATAAAATGACCATCAGATGAGTGGATCTCCTACAGTGGTTTGATGAAGTGGTATCCTCTAGGCGTGGTGTGTCCTCAACAGCCTCTTCAGAAGGTGGCCCAAAGGGTTTGGCCCGCTCTTTTCAGAAGAAGGGTCTCAACTGCTAAAATACAATGATTTTTAAGGGTGTTGAATTGGACAATAACTTGTTTGGAGAGGCACGGGATAAAATCTGAATAATTACAGAGAATACAGTCAGATTTCCAGATTCTGTCTGATGAAGAGTGTGGCCATGATGCGGATAAGCATATTGTGAATAGATCACAACTGCTGAAAGCAAAAAAAATAAGCAGCAAACGTCAGTATGCAAAAGCTATTTTTATGTTTGTACCAGAGTGAAATTTTGTTATTAATCTGTTTGAAAATCTTAGTTTCCAGTCGTGAACTTTGGGCACTCCCTTGGTGGACGGCTTAAAACCACCTTTGTTCAATCGACAGATCTCGTCTTGCTCATCAGGCTGTAGGTGAGCAGAAGAAGTGCTCGTGGAGGCACTGCAGTGGCAGTGTTTCTATACCAAGAATTTTAATCCATTTATTATTTATATGTGAAATATATTGGCACTTACCTTAAGACAAAGTGTGGTCTCCTGTGGAAGAGCTTATGGACAAGAGAGGAGAGGGATTGGTATCATAGAGTCAGTTTTACTGTCAAATGCAGTCAATTACTCTAAAAACACCATCTCATTCATTTTTATATGAACGTTCTCCTACCCCTCTCTCATTCCTTTCTTATAGGAAAGCAAAACGGGAGAAGGAGAACCGATGGCAGGAAAATATCCGAAGGGAAGAGGAAGAGAAAAAGAAGAGACTGGAGGAAGAACGGATGCAGGAAAAAGTTCAAGAAAAGCTGAAAGCCGAAGAAGCAGCTGCTCTGATGAGAGAAAGGGAAAATAAACAACAGCTTCACGCAGAGGAGGAAAAAAATAGGCAAGCCACGATCCTGAGGGAGGCAGAACAACAAAGGCAGAGGCAACTGGAAGAAGATAAAAGAAAGCAAGAACAAATTGCAAAAGAAGCTGAGGAGAGGCGTAAGCAGAATGAAGAAATAAAGAAGATAAAAGAAGCGACCAACTCTCAAGAGGTGGAGAAACGCACTTCCAAATTAAACATAAATGAGAAGTTTGCAGATCTGTTGAAACCATCAGAGGGTAAAAGTCTTAAGCCACCCTGGAAAAATGAAGGTAATCTTAGTCTGTTAGATTTTTGCTTTGATGGTTCTTATTTTCCTGAGCGTCATTTCATGCTTTAAATATATTATTGTTAACCAGGGAAACCTGGTCTAGAGAGAGGTGTCCCTGCCTGTTGCAGGGGGGTCAGAACAAGATCTTTAAGTTCCCTTCCAAACCATTCTATGATTCTGTGATAATGTGACACAATGGCAGGCTTATTGCTAAAATAGTGAGGGGAAAAAAAAAAATAACAAACCAACAGCAATGTTTAATGTCTTTACTTAGTTATAAATCATCCTATTAACTTAGGTTACTTCTCTCAGTTTTCAGCACCTGTGACTGATGACAAAGCTTCCAGTGCTCACGGTCAACAGATCACAGATGCTGGAAACAGTAATAATTTAGCTTTTTGTCATTAAAGCAGAATGCTAATATGGAGGTTTTGTGCAGTGATGAGTGAATGGGCAGGTAATGCTCAGCGAAGTGATTTATTACCATTGAAATCTAGTTTATTTCTGCATTCCTCAATGCTTCTTATTAAAAAAACAACTGAATGACCAGACATAACTCTAGTTGTGGGCCTTCGAAAAATACTGGTTTCAGAATATTTTTGCTAAAGGCAGTTTTGATCAGTTCTATCCTTCATTAGTTCTTGTCAGTTTTTATTAGCCACTTTTCTCACTGAGTTCAGGAAGAACCAAATTAGAACAGCGCTGAAAGGTACTTGCAGAGCTCAGCTCTACCTTGTGAAACATTCACTGTCAGCAACATCAGTCACAGACTTGGAGAACAGAGAGGCAAAGAAAATAGAAATCGTGATATTTTGCTATTTTAAGTTTCAAAGTAAAATCTTCACTGACGCTGCTGACAACTTACTGTAGCAACAGTGGTGGCTTTTCAGCTTGGAAAATTATAATTGTGTTAAATGAGACTATATTAAAGCTCTGGCTTAAGCCAGAGCAGCTTCACAAGGAAAGATGAGAAGATAAAGATGTCATTTTTTGGTTTGTTTTGTTTCAGAAACCAGTGCATTTCATTGGCTGTGTTACGTTTACTATGATTAGCATGTTAAACTCTTGCATTGTATGTGTCCCCTCAGCCTGCTGCAGCTGGTGTACCCCTTTGAGACTTGCATAGTTCTTGTCTTTGGGGCAAGAACCCTTCTCTTCCTATTTTCGTACCTGTTGCTTAAAATGATGGGGCTCCAACTAAGTGTTTGCGTTTCAGCTGCATCAAAATGCTAACTGGTTTTCTTACCCTTTTAGGCAGTGCAGGTGGTGTCTCAGAGTCTAGGAATTCAGTTGCCTTGGTAAATTACAGAGCTTTATATCCATTTGAAGCAAGGAATCATGATGAGATGAGCTTTAATACTGGAGATATAATTCAGGTAAGATTTGCCACTTGAAAAATCATCCTCCCTTCTCCAGTCTTGAGATAGGTCTTACGTGTCAGAAGCATTATGCTGATACATTTTAAGGTTTACTTAAAATTTAAATTAGTTTGCTTTTTTTTAAAATTTATTTTTTTCAACAGGTGACATTAGGATTAGTTCAGCTCAAATCTTTCTTCGGATCTTACACATCCTAGAGGTGTTGAGAGTCTGTTTAAAATAACAAGAGTGAATGGTAAACATAAACTTCCTAAAACTAATAGATCAGGAAGGATATTGTTGGTGCAGTTTGTTTTACATGTACAGGTTGGCCTCTTAAGTGTCTGCTTGAAATATGAGCATAGTAAATA
Organism: Arenaria interpres; assembly: GCA_013399435.1. Classification (NCBI taxonomy): domain Eukaryota; kingdom Metazoa; phylum Chordata; class Aves; order Charadriiformes; family Scolopacidae; genus Arenaria; species Arenaria interpres. The sequence continues at coordinate 57,880 of VXAK01001448.1, read as the reverse complement.
GAGGTATGAATTATTAATTAATGGCATTTGAATTAAAATAAAACTAGTTATTTAACAAGTAGATATGAAAGATTCTTCTCAATCTTAATACCATATTCTAATGTATTTTATCATACGCTTCTGCCTCTTGTTGGTTAGTCTGTTATAAATGCTCCCTTAGGCAGATATCTATAGGAATTTATTCTGTATCCATTCTTTGTAGCACTTTTCTGGATTCAGCTGAATATGTTACCGATAATATTACAGCAGCACCGTAAGATTGGAAATGACTTCTGATGTCTCAGTTGAAATCTGTGTTATTTGATGTAATTCTGTCACTTATCAGCGTACATGGTTTTGTTCATGTGCATTCAGGTGAACTCTGGAAACTGATTTACAGCAGTGGTAATACTATTGATAGATATATTTAAGTATATGTTTGGTTCCTTCTCATTCAGATGATAAGGAATACTGGGTAGGTGATATGGGAGAATTTACAAAGCAATGTGGTAAAAACTGTTGCAACCCTTAAGTATTAGGTTTCAGTTTGATAATGTGAAATCATTTATTTGCATTTTCATACCAATGAGGCATGGAAGAGGGAGAAAGCGAAGTAGGTTTTGGTTTGGCTTCCTTCTCGAATATAATTAACTGTCTCATTTAACTACTGATAATTTATTTTAGAAATAGGCTAACAGCTGCTGCTGCCGCCTGCTCCTCTTATACCCCAAACCTCAACTAAGCTAACTAGCTGATGATATTTGATGAGCTGCTAATTTTTTAGCTAATTTTGACTAATTTTCTAATTTGCAGCGTAATGGAGGCTTCAATATTGCTACCGATGTTTAAGGATGCTCTATACTTTATCATATCGTAAATAGCAGACATTTTGGATGTGTTTTGGGTGCAGTCAAATGACACAGTTAATTATATCCCTAAGCAGAACTGCAGCAGTTGTTTGTGTGGGCTCTCGGGCTCACCAGCCGCTGCCTCTCGGCTGCACGTTTGGGAAAGTACGACACAAAACACCGTCACTTCTGCCAAGCCAGGGTGGCTCCAGGTGTCGTAGATGATCCCTGTGGGGCCCGTTAGGAGGAACATAATGTCTTTGAGACCTGTCTCTACCCATATCATCTAAACCCAGTGCAACTGCATCATCGCCCCGTTTCTTCAACAGAGCAAAATCAGCCCAATTCTGAAAGGGATCGTAGATGATCCCTGGATGTTGGTGTGAGCGCTGCTCACACTCAAAGTGCCAGCAGGTTACTCACTGGTATCCTGTTCGTTCTACACTGCTAATTGTGTTTGCTTTGTATTTATCCTCCTGTCCACAGGTTGATGAAAAAACTGTAGGGGAGCCCGGTTGGCTTTATGGGAGTTTTCAAGGACATTTTGGTTGGTTTCCGTGCAATTATGTAGAAAAAATATCAGAAGGGGAAAAATCTTTGTCTCCTAAGAAGGCCTTACTTCCTCCTGCAGTCTCTTTATCTACTACCTCAGCTGCTTCAGAGTGAGTCTTTGTTATGTTTGTGTTAAAACTGCTTTTTCTAAATTTAGCTAATACATAATGTGCTGTATAGTTTTGTTGGGTGTTTGTTGTTAAAATATAAATGCAGAAAACCTATTGAAGAACCTACCTGAAAGTCTTAGCTTGGAGATATTAAGTATCTAATAATCTGCTTGCCATTGTACAGCCTATCTGTTTTATATATGTTTTTAAAAAACGTTAGTCTGCTTGAGGTGCTTTTTAAGTAAAAACTGTAATGTGTTAAATGTGCCTGTATTCAATTTGCAGACCACTTTCACCAAGTAAATCTGCAGAAGAATCTGATTACCAAAACATCCCTTTTTCTAACCTGAATGTCAGTACAGCATGGCAGCAGAAATCGGCTTTTACTCGCACTGTGTCCCCTGGATCCGTTTCACCCATTCACGGACAGGTACACTGTGTGAGAGTGGAGAACTTTTATGTATTTTAGATTCATGTTAATTAAACTGATTTAAAGATTTTTTTCTAATACTGGGTGCACTGAACAGGCTGGAGGATAAAGAAGCTGGTCAGAACGCTCCACTGGTGTGTGTTGACAGAATTTCCATGTTTCCAGGGACCACTGAGCAAGAAGACTCATATATGTTTGATAATTCTAAAATAATTTTCACCTGTAATTAGACACATGAGATGTTGTTAACAAATAAGAAACAGAGTTGAGAGATTGTTCCTCATCAGCAGCTTGCGTACATCAATGTAAAATATTGTTGACCATAGAACAAATTACTCAGTCATCACTCAGGAGTGAAGTTGCTTAAACGTCAGTGCAAGATACAGCAATGTTTGTTTGAGTTAACACATCGTTTTGGCGTAGTGTGGTCCATCAGCATCTCTGCTTCTGTCTTAACAGGGGCAGCCCGTTGAGAACTTAAAAGCACAAGCACTTTGCTCTTGGACTGCAAAAAAAGATAACCACTTGAATTTTTCAAAAAATGATATCATTACCGTCCTGGAGCAGCAGGAAAACTGGTGGTTTGGAGAGGTACACGGAGGAAGGGGTTGGTTTCCAAAATCGTATGTCAAACTCTTACCTGGGAGCGAAATCAAGAAAGAGGAGTAAGTGCGACTTTCATTTTTCTTTTATTCAACAGTTTGCAAAAAGAGGTGGTTTGGAGAGCAAAATTCTTGCAGCGCTTTAAAGTGCTGAATATAAATACCATTTACAATTTACACCGTGCCATTTTAGGCTTTGATTATTTCATTCCAGCAAAGCCAAGTAATGCTGGGCTCACTCCTGTGTAAACAGAGAGTCTTCCAAGGCTGAGTGCTGTGAAAAATCAGTGGTGGTTGATTATTCAACAAGCGCCAGACGTTGTTTTGGTTCATTACGGAGTCAGCTCTCTTGCAGTGTAGTTGTGTTCTGCCTCGGAAGGTGCCAATTTCTGCGTGACCTACAAATAATTGTAAGCTTGTAAGGCACAACTTGCAGAAATAGTGTATTTTTCTTTACTTGAAAAGATCATTATGTGTATTCTAATGCTGCAAGGTAACTGTTCGGGTAATAATTCAAAGTCTGGTTCCTGCTGGGATGGCTGCACCCTTGTGTGTGAATTGTTCTTTTCACACGTTGTGATAAAGTTCTAAGAATTCCTCTAGAATGAGAGAATTTAGACAAAATCTTAAAATTGTATTTCTTTTGGATAGCATAATTGCAAAAATATATATTCTTGTCTTTCATCACATCACATTTCTTTTTTTGAAGTGATGTGCTCTTGGATGCCATTCATATCTTAAACACCAGTAATACCTATCCCTGTGTGACAGTTGGGGAAGTCTTTGCAATTAATTCAGAGGCCACACCAACTTTGAGATGACCAAAGTGAGATTACCCTCGTCCTAATAAAGTGATTTGTTCTTGATCAGCCTTTTAGTTACCCAAACCTTCTTTTTTCTTTCTGCAGACCAGAAGCTATTTATGCAGCTGTGAACAAAAAGCCGAACACGCAGTCTTACGCAGCAGGAGAGGGTGAGACAGCGTGAAACGTGCTGCTTAATGACACAGTCTGTTGCCGCTTAATGGCATGTGAATGAGCTTAAATATGTGAAGAGTTTCTGAGCAGGGCTTTTAATGTTTCTCCAAAAGACACAGTGCAAATGTTGAGCTACCGATACAAGAATTCTAAAGCAGGAACTTCCGTAAACACTATAACTAATTCAGGTTGAGCGTAGGCCTGGGTTTTGGTTTTGGTTTTAAGACTTTTGCTCAAGCATTAATTCATTTCTGAAAACTTAACGTCTCATGCCCATAAGCCAAGTTTTCTTCCTGCTATTCTCTACAGAGAGAACTGAGACATGAAAGACATGAGAAGGGGTTTTCAGTCTCCTGAGTGTAGATCATTCTCTTTTAATCTGCAGGGTGTAGAGAAAACAAATATTACTAGAGAAAAATCTGTGGGAAGCACTTTCTAAGCCTAGTGTGTCTCCATGCTTCCCCAATTATATTTTAATTCCACTTGGGTTTTTCATTTTTGCTGTGTTAGTCAGCTAAAAATGGTTTTAGTCAGGTTTAGGTGTGGAATTTACATGCTTGCTGTGAAACACGGGGTGGAATCCTTAATGCAAGAGATGAATTTTTGAGCCCTGGTGTGGAGGCTGACCAGAGGGTGGTAACTCTGGTGCCAAATCCACCCGGCTGTACAAAGCCGTGCATCTGTAATTCAGAGTTGTGAGCATGGGGCGAGACGCGATTGCAATCAAGAAAGTAGGTAGCTTGGTGGACAAAGTTGTGAAGATCCGTCATATGAACGTGCTGATATCAAAGATACCTTGACTTGCATCTGACGGGCTTTCATCCTCCGATCTGAAACTATTGTCTCCTCCTTTCTGTGTGCTGTCTGCACAGAGTATGTCGCCCTCTATTCATATTCAAGCTCCGAGCCCGGTGACTTGACTTTCACGGAAGGTGAGGAAATCCTGGTGACCCAGAAGGAAGGGGAGTGGTGGACCGGGAGCATTGATGGCAGAACTGGAATCTTCCCCTCCAATTACGTCAGACCAAAGGATCAAGAAGTGAGTTTGTATTCTGAGATTCAGCGCACGGTGCTTTCTCTCAGTTTTATTGCATTACTGGTATTGATATCTAGCTCTTAGGTACTGATTTTAGGCAGAGGTCTTTTCTGTTGTCTTGATAGAAAAGAAAATCCTAGGTAGCTGGAGTGCTAAATCGGTGCTCTAGCACAGCGTCGCGCTGTCTCTCTCCGTACAGGATTGTTAAATACGGGCTCAAAATTAAAATCTCCATCTGCTTTTCTGTCCACATCCTTAAATTTGGCATAAAATCTACTGTTTTTATTGCATATTAAAAGATGATTGTTGTTTCTCCGTAGGCTTCTAGTAGTGCTGGCAAAACTGGAACAATGAATAAGAAACCTGGTAAGTGTGTGATAACCTTTTAACATTTAGAAGTGTTTCTTAATTGAGTATGAGCATGTAGGTTTATAGCAGTGCTTTAATGGGGGCTAATGTGCTTGGCTGCATGATATGTACCATGATATTTCTGTGGATGTAGCTCTTATGTAATGAAAAAATAACAAATTTAATGGAAAAAATAACAAATGCAATGAATATATTATCTTTTCAGAAATCGCTCAGGTTACTACTGCCTATGCTGCATCAGGATCTGAACAGCTTAGTCTTGCTCCAGGACAGCTAATACTTATTCTGAAGAAAAATGCTAGTGGCTGGTGGCAAGGAGAGCTGCAGGTAATTACTAAAAAAGCAATAATTGTGACTTGATGAACGGCAAGGGAGGGGATCTTGGGTTTAATTGAGAAAACAACTAAGTATAGCATTCTAAAAGCTGGCTACGAAGTTATTTTCATCTTGTATAAACCATATTTGGGGAAAAACAAGTCTTTAATTAAATCTTGAGTTTTTGTTTTTGTTTGGGTTTTGGTTTAGGATTTTTTTTTGGTCACAGAAAATAGTAAAATTGTGAGTGAACCTGTGCACGAGACAGGGAAGAGAGATGTTGACAGTTAATAAATTGGTTAGGATGTAATTGCTAAAACATTAAATTGTGAAATTATTCTAATGAAAGAACAGGAATTCTTGGAAGTTGGAGTTGGAAGCTAGTTTATTGTGAAAATTGCTGTTCCCAGTTTTCTCCTTTCCTCACCTAGTGATGAATTTCTAGTCCCAAGGGTTGAGGGTACTGTTCCGTGATGTTCTTCTCAAATCATAGTTGATATCTTGAATTTGGAGCCCCAGGGATCTTGTCCATAACAACCTTCATCTTTGCAACCAGTGCAAAAAGATAAATCACAATTTTATAATGTCTCTTTCGGCAAGTTTTCTTTAGCTGAATTTTAGCTGAATCTGCAGCATTAGCCTGATTTTAAACGTTACTTCCAATACCGAATGCTATTTCCAATATTGGGATTGAACAGCACAACAGAAGGTTCTGTCCTCTTAATATCACTTAATTGGCCTCTCCTAAGGTATTCTGCGGCCTCGCACACTCCATTTTGAGTGAATGCTCGTTAACACCAATCTTCCCTCTCCAGCAGCTGGAACGGGGCTGATCTAACTACCCAGCATCTGTTTTTAACACCAGGTACTGGAGGAGAGAGCACAGTGAGCAAGTTGAGAAACTGCTGCACTGGGTTTCTGTGAATTAATTCAACAGCAGTGCAAAATTTATTCATAGAATGTGCAAAAAAAATAAAAATAATACGGAAAACAATGAACAGTTTGTATTTTAAGAAAAGTAGGCACAGTGCTGGGTCAGGAAGAAGCCTCAAAGAATCAAAAAAAAAAAAAAGGGGGTATGAGGAGAGGGAAACTAAGGTACGTAGTAGTTAATTCATGCTAGTTTGAATTTCTTTTTTTGTTGTAATAGAGCTCACTCTGCCGCTTTCTAAATCTGTGCTCACTTTTACATCCCGACTTTTTCGTGCACGCTGAAGTATATTTGTTTCTTTGAAGTGTGCAGAGACTGTCTTTACCTGGGGGACTCAAAAAGCAAAGACTGAAAAATAAGGAATTTCTTTTCAAACTCTCACGTGCTGTACTGGGCCGGAAGCGATATCACAGCCGTAGGTCGGGATTTTCAAAAGTAGCTTTTTGATTGTTCCCTCTGTGCTGGGTATCTCATTAGAGGCTCTGGATAAGATGCACAAGTGGAATGTTCATAGAGCGAATTTTCAGCCCTACGATTAAATTCTGCGCTGAAATAATTGGCTGGACTTGAAAATTTTGGACGAATACATTTGCCAGAATATATTAGGGTGCAGCTTTATTTGAATAGGGATATTCTAGTCTTTAGCCAAATTTTTTCCTTTTGAGATCTATTTAGTATTTAGTGGGTGTTCGGAAGCCTGACTTTTTGTCTTTTATTGGCAAACCCATGGAACACATTTGTTGCATTTTCTCCAGTCTGTAGACACTTTGGTTTCTTAATTGTGTAATAACCATTTAAAACATTTACAGGCAAGAGGGAAAAAGAGACAGAAGGGATGGTTCCCTGCCAGCCATGTGAAATTACTGGGTCCGAGCACTGAAAGAACCACATCTGCTGCTCCCGCAGGTGAAAAAAAATGACTTTATCTTTTCATTTAGAGTACTTTATGTAACTGCTTCAATTGTTCAGATACTAATCTGACTTATGTAACTAGCTTAATATTATGTTTAATGGCTTTATCTGAAAGCAGTGTCACTGGGGATGGTAAAGTCCTGGTCGGAGTCTGAGTTCAGCTCTTACCTCTGTCCAAGAAAGGTAAAATCTCCCAATTTCTTAATCAAAACAGTTCCTCATAGCATCTCTCCCTACCATACGCTGTCCTCTGCGGGCCTTGCAGTCTCAGTTGTACGAAGACATTTCTATCCAGAAATCCATGAGGATCAGAAGCCCATCTTCTTCGGCAAGAGCTTTTAATTTTGCTGCGTGCACTGAAGAGCCACACTCTTGTCATTTGGAAACCCCCTGTTTCCAAACGCTGGCAAAAATCTTAAAGAAAACTAACAATTATTGGCAAACACCTTGGAATTATCAGAGTTAGGTTGATGGTTGGACTAGATGATCTTAAAGGTCCCTTCCAGCCTAGACAATTCTATAATTCTGTGATCTATGAATTACATGCTGTGATAGCCAAGCAGCAAGTTTCTACTAGATTTTTCCATTTGAATAGCTGGGTACAAATGAGATTATTTCACAGAAAATGAACTTTTTTTGGTTTTGCATGCTCAAATTGTGCTGTTCTTCACAGCTATGATTTGTTTGTACATAAACAGCTTCCTGGGTGTTACTGGACCAAACTTCCCTTTGGCTAAACTGGCAGCTCACGATTAGCTAAGACACGTTTCCTCTGCCGTTGCCACGTTTTCTCACAAGTATCAGCCATAAGATAATCAAACTCACTTGCTTTTCTGAGCAGGTAAAAGAGACAGAAGCATACTTGATTATGTTTTAAAATGTTTAGGTGGTCAGTAGATGCTATACTAACGGAATCAATTCGCTGTATAAGTGCATAGATATCTAAAGTAGAAATAAATATTGCTTCCTGGCCTAATTTAAAAAAAAAAAAATAAGAAGGGAGGACAGTTCCACGTCAAGATCAGATCATGTGGCGTTTCCTTTATGTAACAGTGTGTGTGAAATTGTTGGTTTTTCCTGTGGTTATGTAAAACACACAAAAACAGTCCCAATACTTGTGTAACAGCGTTCTGCTGTATTTGTTTCTTCCCCCTAGTGTGTCAAGTGATAGCCATGTATGATTATATGGCCAACAATGAAGACGAGCTCAGTTTCTCCAAAGGGCAGCTCATTAATGTACTGAGCAAAGACGACGCTGACTGGTGGCAAGGAGAAATCAATGGTGTGACAGGTCTCTTCCCCTCAAACTACGTGAAGATGACCACGGATTCTGATCCAAGTCAGCAGTGTAAGCAAATTTTATTTTTTATTAGTTTTGTTACTTTATTTCCAAGGCGCGTTGCTATTCTTCTGCTTTGTGTTCAGAGTTCATCCAGACATCAGCTGAACTTGATACTTTAAATATCCTTTCTTTAAATACTTTACTATACTACTAAGGACTGTAAACACTTCTCCATTGAACCTACAAACAACCAGCACGCGTCCGACCAGCCAGTGTGCTAGAGTGAGGTAAAAAAAGTGCACTGTGCTCAATTACAGAACTTGCTCCAGTTTTATAAAATATGAGAAGGTGTCTGCTGTATTCATCTTTGACTTCTATTGAAACTTAAGTAGAAATAACTGTAGAAAGGATAGGGAAGTGATTCTAGCATGAGCAAGTGATCTGTCCTATGGTAAGTACACGTGTCCCAGCTCCCACCGATCCAGCTCTCATCCGATTCTGAGAAAAAAGAGATGTATCAAAATACACATTAAGCTGAAAATTATCAGCAGCGGGCTGAGAGCTGAATGCTAGAATATACACCTGTCTGACAGGGAACATTTTCTCTGTCTTTTTTGCACATAAACACAGAGGTTTTTGATGTCTCCCCCTCCACACACACCGTTTTTTTGGCCCCTCTCCCCAGAGAGTTACCACCATTTTTACTCCCTCAGCTTTTCATCCTGGGGCACTGTGATTAAGCCGACTTTTATATCAACCCGTGACATCAGTGGGTTGGGAACATCTCTTAATGTAAAAATTGCTCCTTTGACATAACAAGCCTTGTCCCTTCACTTAATATTTTTTCTGTGGGCATCGTTTGTAGTTTTCTCAGTGTAACAACATGCATCCAGCAGCCTGGTTGAGGCAGACTCTTAATAGCCTGTAGCTACTGTGTAGGACCAGTTTGCACTTAAGAGTTGATCAACAGAATGATGTTCTTAGAGGAAAATTCACTTGGTAATGAAGGTACAGCTTGGATTGGAAAGTTAAATCCCTGGGTAGCTTGTTATGGTAGCTTTGGAAAAGACAGCATGCACCATTCTCAGGGTTTTTTTTCTTTTTAGCTAAATTACATCTGTGCTTATATTTTTAACACATTGATGTGTTGGGTTTTTTTTTTAATGCTGATGTGGCTGTGATGTCAAAAACTTCTGCACTTAGGTTGAACTTAGCATTCTTTCGATTAGGCATATCTAAATCATTCAAACGATCCTTTGAAAGTTTTTGTTTGTTCATTCAAATAGAGACAAAAATCTTCATTTGGAAGAAATAGCATTGACTAAATCCAGATGGGCTATAAAATTAAGATTCTGGCTGCGTATTAAAACTTTCTGAATTTTTCACACAGATTTCAGCTGGGCTGCATTCCGTTGCTGGGAAGTCTGAGCTAGTAGGTTGTGTTAGCAGTGAGCTAGTGCTGTACTGTTCTTCTGTAACCAGAGAAATGTTTAAATATGTACTGATTGAACTTTCAAAACTTGCTTGGATTTCCTTAAAATTATTTTTGCTCTTATTTAGATAATAGTGCAGAAACTCTCACTAGCATTCTTGAGAACATCACCAAGGAATCATCCCACAGAAATGTTGATGTGGCCCTGTAGGGACAAGCTTGGAGACAGAACAGAATGTAGTTTTAAAAGTGCAGTGTTATGTTTTAAAGAATTGTGAATCTGAGTATTGTAATGTTTCTGTTGAAGAATAGCAATTTCTCCCACTCTCTTGTCTAGACGGTCAAACGTAACGGTATTTGAAAGGGAGCAGACAGATTTGGTTTATTCAAATAGGTTTGCGGCTTAGGAAAATTGGGCTTTTCCCTTAAACTCTGTTACATCGACCACTTTTGTACCCAGAGTATTTCCTGGGACTTACTAGTTACAGCTGTAACGGCACACTTACCGAGCAAAGAAGGAAATTGGAATCATAGAATCGCTTAGGTTAGAAAAGACCTTTAAGGTCCCTGAGTCCACCATTAGCCTAGTGCTGCCAAATCCACCACTAACCATAAACTTAGGTCAGCGAGATGTTTCTTCTCTGAGGTTGCTGAAGTAGCTCTCTGGACAGAACAAGCTGTGCTGACAGGGTGACTTTTCCTGTTGGTGTAGCTGCACATCCTATAGGGAAAAAACTCAGTGAAGGGTGTGATAGGTCTATCAGCAGGTCTCTTAAACACAACCGAGTCCAGGTGATGGCAGACACAAAACACTTGAGAGTCATGCCCTCAATGACCTTGGTGACGATTAGACTTACTCGTGTTTTAATCACATTTTAATAGCCTGTATTCTAATATTTGCACCGAAGTCCTCATCAAGAATAAATAAGATACGCAGGAAGTTTCAAAGTATAAATAGCTATAGATTTAAAGGAGTATGCGTAATCTTCTGTTCTTTGTCAAGTGCTTGCTCAACCATTCAGGGTCAGATCTTCTGTGTACCTGTACCGCTCTGAGATGTTTTCTTCCCGTTCTCCCTGAGGGCTGTGTGAGGCCGGGCAGGCACAGTGCACTTCCAACTTCACACTTCTTCCCCATCGCCTAGAGATAATCTTGTCGTTTCAGCCAGTCTTCATCTGCCTTAAACAGTTGCTCTTGGTTGTTCTCGCCTTATTTGTTGTTTTTTCAGCGAGATAGATTCTTTCAGTTTGTCTTCTTATCCATAGGACCAGTCTGAGCCTTCTCCTTATATTTTCTGTAGTTAAGTTTTCTCCCCACACGTTTCCGTGTCTCTGTATGGAAAACAGATTTTGAAGTTCTCTAGTTACTGCCAAGTAACTTCTCTTTATGAATATGGAGTAAGAGTTTGTGGTATCGGTGGCTCTGAGGTGTGGATGTTGCAGGTCCACATTCATTTTTTTAACACGTGAAGATTAAGAATTAATTCTAAGATTTGACTCGACAGCTCCAGAATTTTCCCCCCTTTTACCACAGATGAAAGTCAGTCCCTTAGTTCACAGTGACATAGTCGTTTGTATTTCTAAAACTATTTGATTGTTGTCAGTCAGGATTGATAAAGCTTTCAGGTGGACTCCCTGGGGTGTGGAATAGTCCCCGGATCGCCCGCAGGGTGCGTGCAGCTGCAGCCCACCTCATGGCCCTGTGGACCTTGGTTTCTGGTGGGTCTATCAAGTGATGTGGTACCTCCTACTTCATGGACAAGGTTTCATTTCTTTTCAGGCTTTGAACGGAGTCAAACAGGTTAATTTTTATGTGCCAATATAAATAGATTCCAGTGAGGCTTTTGGGTACAAGTTTAGTTTTTATCTGATTTTCTAACGTCTCATTTCAAGTTTCTCAGGAGAAGTGTTGGCTGTGTTGAAATCTCAGGGACTTTTACCATTGCCTTTAAAAAAAGAAAAAAAAAAAAACCAAAACCAAAAAACTTTAGGGTTTGACCTTGTGTTGTTGAGTTCTCCATAACAGAAATCTTCCATGGGAAGAAACTTTCCTCAGGTGAATCAGCTACAAGGGTTTTTCAGAGTCAGCGATGGCTGGTCGCGAGTACTTAAAACTGTGTGTGTTTATGAATATGAAATTGCCAGAGCAGAAGCTCATGATGTCTGTTTTCAGAAAGTTGAATGTTAGTCATTCCTTTCTGACCTTTTTGGTGTTGTTCTGTCTTTGTCCATAGAACTCATATGTGTCACTCTTCAAATTTATGTTCATTTTATCCTTCATTTTTGTTTTTTTATTTTTGTTTTTTTTTTTTTAGGACCCAATGTTGTCTTCCAGTGTGAAAGCACCTCAGAGACCCACTATCCAAGTTTGACTGTAGCGTGGAGGCAGGGTGGCCAGCCCTGCTCACATATCTCTGACACAGTCCTTTTGCTTCGTTTGAACGTTAGATCCAGTCAAGAAATTAGAGTTTTGTGGGTTTTCTTATAATCTACAGTTAACAGTTGATTTGTAAAAGCAGAAAGGATAGTGGGTCTTTGTGTGGCTTTCACTGCTGTTCATTCTTGTTTCCTTTAGCATTTTCCTTTGGTATTGGCGATGGTGGCTCATTAGCATGCATCTCAAGTTATCGTTTGCATGGTGGGATTGCAGACACACAAAGACCCACTATTTGCACAGTTTATCTGAGCTGTTTGGAATGGGCACTTGTGTTCTTTTAATGTTGTAATGTGCATACCTTGCAGAATTAAAATGTTCGCTGGTTACTGTTCTAATGGACTTGATTGAATCTCTTACGTATTGAGCTTTGAAAATTTGGCAGCCTACAAGGCTCATCCAGAAAGCAAACCCTACCTGTCTCCGCTGCTGGTAGTCACTGTGATTACAAATGTGCTACAAGATCTAAGATTTAGATCCATCCAGCCTTTTAATACCCTTTTAACTGGGGGAAGAATTATTAAGCGTAGAGTGGAGGATATTTTAATTTTTTTCCTCCTTCACAGTAGTGCTATAGCAGGAATTCAGGTTGTTTTGGCTCAGTACATCCTATCCCCAAACAACCTCCTTCCTTTAAATACTTGATTCCGATAATTCCTATTTGCTTTCAGTTTTAGCAAACAGCAAACGTGTACTGGTTACTGCAGTAAGTACTCACACGGCCTCTGTGCTACCCAGCCCTTTCCCTGCCCCTGTTCTTCGTTAAGTAATCAATGGTACCGAATAGTGATTTTATCTGGCTATGGCCTGCAGTGACTTAAAGCAAATACTATCTGAAAGCTGCTGCTCTTCTTTCTGTTAAATAAATGAGCAGCCTAATGCCTAGGTAACCTCCATAAAGGGATGGTGCCAGGAAAGACTAAAGAGACACCCGGAGCTGAAGGCAGAGCATTTGGGTTTAAAAATGGAACTATCTATACTCCTCAGCTCAGAAGTGGTCCTTGAAGGTACAGTTACGGCACCTCAGCAGCTCGGTGCAGTAAAGGTGCCCGTCCTTTATTAGTTTGGGGCGAGGGAGGGGCCAGGACTGTAACCCTGGTACCCCTTGAAATAAAAGGGTTAACTTAACAGCAGACTCCTTGTCTGATTGAATAGTTGTGTGCTTCTGTAACAACAGGAGAGACCTGGTAGAGGTGGTATTTAATTTAGTTGTTTTCCTGAACTTGGTTACGAAACAGCAAAGGTCACTTATGCAATCAGAAATGTTTACAAAGCACTGTTTGTTTACTGTAATACATATATATATATGAATGTTGTGAAGGTACTATCAGGAAAAGGTTAGTCCAGTTGCAGAGATTTAAAAGCCTTTCTCCAAAATTTCTATAGAAAGAGATGTTATGTATTTAATATACTTGATCAAATAATGTATATGTGCCCTTTAGTTCAGAGAGATATCTTTTGTGCAATACAGACTACAGCAACGTGCCTGCATAACACTACAAATGGATTTTTATTCTGGATGTATTTTGTCAAAGCCAATATTTTGTTATAGAATGAAATCGTGTTATTGTAGGCAAATCACGTGCTAGATAATTCCTCAAGTATTCTCGCAGACTGGATTTTCCTTACGAAACTACATTTTAAGTATTTCTACTAAAATATGTTAATCACCTTCTCTGAATTTCTGACTTTGAAAGCCTGTTTAATACAGCCTGGAGTGTGTTGTGCTACACCTGTGGCACCAAGCAGTCACTTCCTGTAGCCTAATCGTTAGGCGATCTTATAAATTAGCCCATTTCTAAAAGGCACTGTTAATCTGGGGGATTTGAGCCAAACGGATTTCTCAATGTTCAGGGACACTTTTCCTTGAATGCCTAATTGGTACTAATTGTCTTTGGAAAAAATCAAAACCAAATTCACAACCTATCCGGGATGTTCTAGGAAGTAGTTATATGGCATTTTCCAAAAACAACTGGCATTCTACCCATTTGTTAACCGATAAAATTGGAGATGAGGGTAGTATTAGGTATAGTTTGGCAGTAGTGGGAAATACATAGTTGGGCCCGTAGATACGAGCATTGATAATTATTGAAACAGCTGCCCCTCAGTTGTAAGTGAGGAGTATTGAAATGAAGTGTTTGGGGCTTTCACGGTTATCTCTTCATGTTTCAGTATTACCTGAGTACACTCTAAATTCCCTAGTTGTAATAATAATAATGATACATCTTAATAATGGTGATTGAAAGAGACGTAGTCCCTGCCTAGTATTTATCTCTAGTGCAAAAGTCTGCCTAACGCAGCTCGAGCACCATCACCCGAGAGCTCTGCTCTCCCCCGCACACTGGTGCAGAAGGAATCGTGTACGTACATCAGATCATCGACAGGAAAGGCTATGCCGGGGGTGTATGTAAGGCAAGATTATTTTAAAATAATGTTCTGTATCACTGAAGAGGTGTAGCTAATAGAAGCTGGGTTTAAATCAGACTTTTCCTTTCAAAAGTGTTACTTTTTCTCTGGTTGTGTGCAATCTGCTCCCTTGTTGGTACAAGCCCATAGAGCTGGGTTCAGCTGTCGCCCCAGCCAGCCCAGCAGAACGAGCGTTTGAAGCGTTCAGCCCTTATTTGGGTGAAAAAGGTTGGCTTCGGAACCAAGGACAAGGTAGAGACTAGAGTTATCTGTTGAACTGATGGTCCCCCGTGAAGAGCTGAGGGTCTGAGTGTTGCTCAGAGCCACACAAGGCTAACGCTTCAACCTGAAGCCAGAACTGCTGGTCTTGCTTCGGACTGTGTCCCAGCAGAGAACGGGGGCCACGGTGTCCTTGGGGGTGAGAACGTCAACGGTGCCATCAATGCACAAGAACAGGTACTGAAACACTTCCTAACTCTGTCACTGTCCCGTCTGCATGAGGGACTGACCCACCTACAGAAGCGTAGTGCCACAAAAGTGCGGGTTTGGGAGCCGAGCTCCTGACCCAGCGGCCGGATCCAGGCAGGAAAGCGGTGCC
This sequence comes from Arenaria interpres, assembly GCA_013399435.1. Lineage (NCBI taxonomy): Eukaryota > Metazoa > Chordata > Aves > Charadriiformes > Scolopacidae > Arenaria > Arenaria interpres. The sequence goes on along the minus strand of VXAK01001448.1, from coordinate 42,668 downwards.
AGCTCCGAGAGCCGGTTGCCGGGCCGGGGTGTGCGGGTGGCCGGCAGTGGCGGAGGGCTGTGAGAGCACACAACGCAACCTCAGCGTTAATAACATCACAGTTAGGAGTGCAGAGGGCAAAAAGCTCCGTCAGAAATGTTACACCCTAATAATCGAAACATCTCCTACCAGTCATGGGATACGGACGCCATCTCCATGCTTGGCCAGATGGTATCCCTGTGCCATGTTCTCGGGTCGGGTTGAAAACACCTGTAAATAAGTCTGCTTGTAGGAATGCCGACAGCCTGCAGTTGTGTTGGGACAGGGTCGTGCTACTTTAATGTAACAAACTAATAAAACTGCTACGTAACGGTGTGTGCTGCCTTCTACTCTCTTTTGTTGTTCTCTCCAAGCTGGAGTATCCGTGTTTGAGGATGATTGTTCAGACGTGCAAATGCAGGCTGTGCTTAGCATGAGGCAACTGTTCATCTTTGTTTTTAAACAAAGTTGTAAGATAACTATGCAAATGTATTTTATTAAAGGGACACATAAAAGGATCTAGTTTGTCTCTTGTGGTTTTTTTCGTGTCCATCTGGGGAGGATTTTTTTCCCGGCGGAATAGCTTGGTCGGAGCGGTCCGTTACCCGGCTCTGCCACGGAGCCGCTTCACTTGGCTTTTTTTACCTCCTGAAAATTGCATGATAAGTTTCTGCTGTTGTAGCAAAGAGAGAACGCTGCCTTTACTGATGAGGGGTAGACCGGAGAAAAGTTTTTCTTAATGTTTCCCAGGGCCTGATGGAAACCAACCTTTCCGTGGTGACAGGTTTCTTGCCTTAGATCCTTTCGGTGGTGTCAGTAGGCAGAGCAGACTGTAAAACGGCTGTGGGTGATGCCCCGCGTCACCATCGCGCTCTTCTCCGGCTGTGCTACAGGGACTGTTCTAGTGCCAGCCCATGGTGCTTAAGGTGAGGTGAAGCCTTTCTGTGGTAGCCCAGGAAAATTCAGGCAAAATAACTCAACCCTTATCTGTTTTTTCCAGCCGTATTGACTGGCTTGAGCTGAATAAACCCAAAAAATAATTTAAAAAAACCAAAAAAAAAACAGGGGAAAAAAAACCCCCAACCCCCTGAACAAACCCAGCTAGTTCCTTACAGATGCAGTTTATGCAGACCAGCTCTTACCCCTAAATAGTCTTCACTGGTGACCAGGAGCAGCGATGCCTCTGGTGTAGATCGATCCCTCACGGCAAGAGCTTGAGCTCACGTTTGAGGCTTAAGATGTGTTTCCAGAGCTCGATGCCCAAGCAGATCCCGGCACCTCGCAAAGCCTTTTATCTGTCTGCTTTTTACCTCAGTTCTCTGGAATTGGTTTTTAAGTGAAGAATTTTAATTCCCTCCCCCTCTTTTAACCAACAAAAAAAAATGGAAATTTTTTGGAAATGGTGATAGGCGTCGTTCGTCTTTCTTTGATTGGAAGATTTCTTTTCTTCCGAAAGTGTCATTCTTCCCCTTCAACGTACTCAAATCCAAAAAATCCAAAAGATGTCACTAATTGGAAGGGGTTTCTCCCCCCCCCCGTGTTTTTCAGGCCTTTCAATCTCCTGCAGAGTAGAACATCTTTTAACTGTGAACCTCGGTCGTTTTTCATGCAGGGTTATGTCAGTAGGAAGAAAGTATTTCTTGTTCAGGTATATGTGGAGAAGGAAGTATAATTTTAACCGTAACTTTGGAGACTGGGATTTCCTGTTTACAAACTCTCCAGCTTGTTTTACCCGGCCCCTGCGAGACAGCCGCTTCCTCCTCTTGGGAGAGCGGGATTTATCAGGAAAAGGTACCTGGTCCGTGGCAGACATCGCTCTCCTGCAAAGCCCGAAGTTTCAAAGGTACCAGACCCCCGCTGCGGGGTTCAGTGTTCCCTCCAGAGGGACGTGAGCAGCTCAGATTCCCCCTCTACAGGCTCTCCCCAAAACCTCACCGCTTCTCCTCAGCTGCCTGGGGAGCTGGGGCTGAGGCTTCACCAGGCAGAAGCCACACCGACAGCTTTCTGCTGCCAAAACCAAGCAGTTTTACTGCTTCCAGGCACATTCCTGGCCACTAAACGAGCAGAAAACTACTGTTTTCTTTTCCCCCTTTGGGATTTGGGATTGGTTTGCTGCCAGGGTGTGAGCTTGGAGTCAGAGAAGTGCCGGAATTGATGCAAGGGAAGGAGGGAAGAGGAAGGTGGGAGGAGAACGGGTAGAGATGCGGGTCCACCCTTTTCGGTACCAGTGAGCCCGGGGGGTCACTATGGCCACGCTGGGGAAAAAAGCCATTGGCAAATGCAGTAGGGAGGTTGGTTTATTCTCTGTCTCGTCACCTTTCTTCCCTTCAGATCCCGATGCCTGAATTCACCCTCTAAAATCAGACGTGTGGGTTCCATACTGTGTTTTTATGCCAGCACCACCAGACCCATCAAAATTTGGGGCGTTTACACTAACGCTTATTTAAATATAAAACGGGATTCATCCGTTCATCCCAAAGGCTGACAGTCCAAACGCAAGGTTAGTGCAGGAGAGAGTTAATTTAACTGCGTTTTTGCATCTGATAACGAGTTTATAAACCAGATCTGCTTCAGGTGTATAAAAAAAAAGCCCTGTTTTCCTTCCAGTGTTCGCTTCGACTTCCGAGTAGAGAGCGTGAGGCAGACACAACCCCAGCGCCTGGGTTGTTCTCACAGCTGTGATACAAGGGAACAGCAACAGGAGCTTTGCTCCCTCCCCACTGGTGTTGCGGGGCTGTACCTTGCGCTAGAAGAGAAAACCACGCCGTCAAAGCTGAGATTTCCAAATCTGGACAAATCAAATCCAGTTACTGTGCAAGCCCTTGATTATCCTAAGATTTCATGTCTCGGGAACCAGGAGGGCTTCAACTCAGCCCCGTGCAGGCTAGAGAATGACGCTGGGATCCAGGAAAAGCCCACCTTGGCCACAGTCCATCGTGACAGACCAAGATACCAAGCTTGGTAGGAATTACTTTGTAACTTTTTTCCTCATCGGATTTTGGGCTGATTGTAACTTTGGGAATATCCAAGGCCAGAAGCAGCATTCTGTACGATCAAACGAGCTGCAATCCCAGCTGTCTTCATAAAAAGTGGCGTGTTTTTTTTTTTCAAATCCTGTCAGAAAGCCCAAGATCTGTGATCCTCCTTAGGGGTACAAAACAGAACCGAAAAGTCCTGATTTTCTATCTAACTATTGCCTTTCCTGCTTAATTCTTTGTGTTGTCCAAAGGGCTTCCCTGTTAAAATACTTACAGCTCCATGTGGCAGTGTGTCTCTGTCGCTGAAGGATGCTGCTCCTTCAAAGCCTGTCCAGCAGGAAGCGCACAAGCCTGTGAGGTTCCCATTAAGTCACTGTCACATCAAGTTCAGTGTTTCTTGGGTTTTTTTCCCTCCAGATTTGTTACTAACTCATTTCAATTTCATTATTTAGAGCAGCCTTGCCCTAAGCAGATCTATACGTTGGCAGGGCCTAGAATGAAGTCCCATTCTAGCGTCCCGGCTGTGTTAGGGTGACAAGGGAGCCCCAGCCCCCCCGTGCTGTAGGTCACGCTGCCTTTCCCGACACCTGCAGACTTTCAAAACGCATCGTTCCTCTAGAAATGCCGCAGGTAAACAAGTCCCTGCGACGTCCTTTCTGCTACCCTGCAAAACCCACGGGTCACCTTGTATGAAAATCTGATGCCGTCGCATCAAGCGGTAGATCCTGTCATTGATTCTGTGATGCTGTTCTCAAATTCTCTGTAATTGTTTATTTTCTTTCCCCCCGCCCGGCTGCTGTGCCGTACCCTGCTGGCACGCGCTGGGTAACAGAGGGACCGGGGTTTGACTTTCTGTGCTCTCCTTTCCCCATCTAAACGTACTCACCACTTCGTTTTTACCAGTTTTCGATTTGGTTACTGGATTTCAAACGCTGTTGTGCTGACTAACATATATACAGCAGGGAGAAAGCAGGGTGAAGCTGTAGGGTCTGCATGTTGTCGCCGAAAATTGGGGTTCGTGTCACTGAATGTCCGTGTGTTCCTGTGCATGATTTTGATTATTCATATTTTGGGCCCATTCTGTTTCTAAAGGAGAAAACAAAAGTTGTGCGACTGTGGAGTGACGCAACTATCCCGTTATGCATTATAACTTTACAAATCCGTACTGGTGGTTTGTATCATGCATTAATAACCGAGGCAGAGTACCGTAGAAATGGGGTGGAGATTAAAGGTGCAAAGTCGTAAATCAGCCCCAGACACATTCTAGATGACTTCATCTCCCCAAAGACATGGCGTAAGGTAAGAGAAAAATCAGTGTTTCGAAATGGTGGGGCAGAAAAAGGAGAAGAGATTAGAAAAATCATCAGACAAAGGAGTGGCAGGAAGTCAGGAATTCTTTTTTTGGCATCACAGTACAAGAACAAGGGATGTTCGAAGAAATAAAAAGGCGACAGACTGAAAAATGACATAAAGTGGGGAGGGGGTTGGTGACTACGTCGCTGCATTTTGAAACCCACTGCAGCTGGGGACAGGGTTTTTAAAAAGAAATGCTGTGTATATAGACCGAACCGAAGGCTGCTGTGTGTTGATGCAATTTCATTAATTCCTCGGATCCGATGGCCTGAGTGGGATCTAAACTACTGGCTTCCTTCTTGTAGGGTGTGCTGACCTCCAGAGCCTTGACACGATGCAACCGATGGAAAGGAAAAGGCAGGGCTACATTCATGAACTCATCCAGACGGAAGAAAGGTACATGGATGACCTTCAGCTCGTCTTAGAGGTGAGATGTCTTGGATGTGGAAATGCACTCGGAAAAAGAACACCTCTGTCTTACTGAGTACTAGCCATAAAGGGATTCTTGGGAACGGTGAAATGCTAGAGGAAGAAAGTGAGGCTGTGTGAGCGCCTCCCTTTCTAGTGAGTGTTACGTGGTTGTCCATCAGGCAAAAACCTCACGGTGTGAAAGCTGTCATCTTACAAGTGTTCCACAACCTGTTCTTGGGTGTTTGGGCTGTGTGAAGGGGCTGGGCTGGGCCGGGCTGTCTGGCAGAGCTGCGCAGGCTCGTGACAGAAGCTGTGTAAGCACCATAAAGGTTTATCGTCTGCCTTCATCTCCCCTTTTATTTCTGGAAGGAAAACCACCTCACTGGGCAGGGCGGGAACTGGCCGGCATTAGGTGGTCTCAGGAGTCTGACTTGACCTCTCTGTGTAAAACAACCCTGCGGTGAAGTGTTCAAGATGTTAAATAGAGTGAGATACACAGGTTTTCTGTTGTGCCAAGGGTCTCTGAAAGGAACTGTAGCTCTGCACGCAGTGTGAGGTATTTAAAAGATGGGTAGACGTAGCGCTGAGAGATACAGTTGGTGATGGTTTTTGCCAGTGTTAGGTTGATGGTTGGACTCAATGATGTGAAAGGTCCCTTCCAGCCGAGGCAGTTCTGTGATTCCATGTGATGCATCAGTGCCGTTTGTGTAGCAACTGACTCCGCAATGATGGGAACGCTCCTCTGCTCCCTCAGCCTGCAGGTCCCACTTCTCCCTGCTCCACAAGCGATGATGGCGGTGTCAGACTGAGGTCGCACTCTTAGGAAAACTAGTGACAGCTGTCACAAGCACTCGTAAGGAATTGCTTTTAACTTCTCCTGGGAAATTGGACACTGAGCCTTCAGAAAAAGCATTATCCCTGCTAGGCTAAACGAGAGGCTGAGCTGCTTCTGCCTCTGAAGAATTTCTCCGCTTTCTGGTTTTTCCACTGCAGGTTTTCCAAAAGCCAATGGCCGAGTCGGGCTGTCTCACCGAAGGAGAGATGGGGCTGATCTTTGTTAACTGGAAGGAACTCATCATGTCAAATACAAAGCTACTGAAGTCAGTACTGACCCACGTTTTTATGTTTTTCTCTTCATCCTTGTTCTCTTGTTCCTTTCCCCAGGAAGTTTTCTGGTGTTACAGTAAATATTTCTGTCCTTGCTGATTATTTCCTGTGCACACGTGCATTCAGAACAGCTAAATACATTCAGACAAGCTCACAAAGAAAGAGTTGTTATGAGAGAGGGGGGAATAAACAGCAAGAACAGATGCACACTTGCTATAATATCTTAGAGCCTACACAAGCATGTGCATGGGAGGCCTTCTTCCCAGTTTTCTGCAGAGCAACCTTCTGTTCTCTAAAAATAAACTTTGAAGAGACAAAGTGGCTAATAATTCATAGAAACGGGATGCTGGCTGAATGTAGAGATTGATGCCCATTGTCCCAGAAACCTCCAAGGAGAGTCTTGAGTCCCACAGACCCCACCGGGGAGGTGGTTCAGCTCGGCGTGTGGTGCTGGGGGCTCAGGTCCCAGCCTGGAAGTGCCCGTGCTGCGTAAGGGGCTTCACCGTGCAGGCGTGCGTCCTTTCGGAGATGGGTGTTGTCAGGATCTTCTTGATTTCGGCCTCGCAGACTTGACAGCCAAGCTGGACGGTGATTTCTTTCCTCTTCAGAGCCTTGCGAGTGCGTAAGAAAACGGGAGGAGAAAAAATGCCAGTGCAGATGATTGGGGACATCTTGGCAGCAGAGCTCTCTCACATGCAGGCCTACATTCGGTTCTGCAGCTGCCAGCTTAACGGAGCTTCCTTGCTGCAGCAGAAAACTGATGAAGATGCCGATTTCAAAGACTACTTAAAGGTATTTTATTCAGTAGCTTTTGTGCCTTCTCCTCTCCTCAATGACAGGAGCCCCTCTAACCAGCATCGACCAGATCAAAATAACCCATAAGAGTAAAATCTTGCAAAAATAGTTAAAAACCTTTCGAGGTGTATTTATATGATGACCGCGGTTAACACTGTGTGCGCTTTTTATTTATATACCTGTCTTTCTCTCTAGCTAATTTATTACTCCCCATCCCATTGCTCGTTACTTCAGTGTAACGCTAACCCCACAAAGTGCCTGCACCTTCCCAAAAATTCATGCTGTCAGATGCAGTGAGAGCCTGGGGAGTTGGAATAAAAAAAGCAGTTGTCCTGAATGTGCTTCTAATTCAGTGGGGTCCGCGGTGTGTCCGAGCGGTGGGGTGGCAGCCGGGGCCAAGGGCGTCACCTGAGTGTCACAGCAGACACGCTGCAGAATTAAAGAAGGACTTGCTGCCACGCTGCAGCTGATGCGGGGGATTTGAGCCCCTGAAAGGAGAAAGGCCAGAACTGTTGACATCAGGCGTTTGTTTCTCTCATTGCTTTGTGTTTTCAAAAACGTGAGCAGAGCCTGTGATGTGAAAATAAAAGCCGGGAGGGGTTTGAATGTAAGGATTCTGCATGAACAGTGATCCTGAGGCTTGTGCTGTCAGAGCATCCGAGTACAATGACAGCGCCAGCTTTCCTGTTTGTTCTAGATACAATATTGGTTGCTTGCTGAAAAATCTAAGATTTCTCGGAATGCCTGGAAAAATGAATCTGATCAGAGAGTTTTCAGTGCAGTGAGGCAGCTGTTTCTTGATGAGTAATGTGATGTCTGTGTTAAATCTCTGGGTTGCACCATAGAAACTTGCCTTGGATCCTCGCTGCAAAGGAATGCCCCTCTCCAGCTTCCTCCTGAAACCTATGCAGAGAATCACCCGCTACCCTCTGATCATAAAGAGTGTGAGTACCCTCAGCCACATTCTCTAGTGAATGCTTTTGAGTTTGAGCTCGATAGCAAAAGCAAAAAAACATAAATCCTTGTCCCTTTGTGGGGATCTCTACGAGAGCGCAGAGGAGGAGTACCTGTCCTTAGCCGGTTTTGTTCTGATTTCTCCCTTTTTTGATCCATGCCAGATTCTAGAGAACACTCCAGAAAACCACCCCGATCACAGTAACCTCAAGCTTGCCTTGGAGCGTGCGGAGGAGCTGTGCTCTCAAGTTAACGAAGGGGTGCGTGAGAAAGAGAACTCGGACAGGCTGGAATGGATACAGTCCCACGTGCAGTGCGAAGGCCTTGCTGAGGTAGCCGCGTCGATACGCTGTACGGCCCAGGCTTTCCCGAGCCGTTTGAGAAAAGCCTGGGGGGGAGGAATGGGGGTCCCTGCTCACATCTGTTACTGGGACACGATTCTCTGCTGAGCTCTTGGCAAGAGAAGCTTTTATTACCTTCTGCTCGCAGCCGTGATGTGACGAGCCCTTGTTTTCGCGCGGTTCGTTTTCACAGTGGAGCAATCTTGATTTATCAGCTTAAAACTGATACTATTTAAACTGTTAAACAAACAGAAATGACTCTTATCTCTGAAGTTCTGCCTGTGCTGCCACTGCGCTAAGTCAGATGTTACTATGTGGAATTTCACTTAGTGTGTGTTCCCCAGGGTTTTCGGTCACGCAGAAAGGGCTCAGAAGCCCTCACGGCCAGATCCTCCTCAAAGGTAGGGGGGGTTCAGGCTCCTGCACCTTTCAGGACAGCCTTCAAAACAAGGTGGGCGTTGTGACAGTTCTCCGCTGGCTGCTTAAGGAACCGGGGCTTGACAGGCCCAGAAGGTCTGTCCTAGTTCTATCACCTAATTGTGCGCCCGTGAGAGGTGACCTGACTGCAGACTCTGCAGGCTCTTCTTAAACACGGCTTCTGGGCCACAGAAAGGTGGCCATGAGCTAAATGCCTTCGTCCAGTCAGACCCGGGTGTTGGTAAGGGTTGAATCTACTTGATAGTAGTGCTGATACCGTGGCAGATCATAGAACAGTCTCCCTTCTCTTCGTCTGTGACTAAATTCATTACACAAAGCAGAAGAGGGTTTTGAGCAGCTTGAGCCATCTCCACTGTGAAGAGGAGCAGGAACTGATGTCTGCTCTAAGTTGCTGCTCCTCATGGGTTTTTGTCTCTCGTAGCAACCGGTGTTCAACTCCCTCACAAACTGCCTGGGACCACGGAAGCTCCTGCACAGTGGGAAGCTGTACAAGGCCAAGAGCAGTAAGGAGCTCTACGGCTTCCTCTTCAACGACTTCCTCCTGCTCACCTACATGGTTAAACAGTTTGTCTCTTCCGGCTCCGATAAACTCTTCAGCCCCAAGTGCAACTCCCAGTTCAAAATGTACAAAATGGTAAGTGAACCAGGGAGCCCCGTGGTCATGTTGATGCAGTGGGACCTGGCTTCTGATGAGGAACACTCTTCTCCCGGCTGGGATGAGCTGTTTGGGAATGCTCTTCTCCCAGCTGGGATGAGCCGTCTGGCTCCGTCTGATCCTTTACTGTTTTACGGGCACATCCACCGTTTGACTTAGTCCCTGGAAAAGGACGGGCTTTAATAGTACACTGGTTTCATAAACACTTCTGTCCACTTTGGGGTGAAAGGGCAGAAATAGCATTGTGCTTGAGCAGCTGAGTGGGATGCTCGGAAGCAGGAGCCTTGACTTAAGTTTGCACAAGTTCCTGCACCTTCAAGAAAATACCTGTCCTTCTTTAGAAAAGAGTAAAAGGTGCAAAACTTTAGTCTCCATGTCCACACAGTGCGTGTTCTCAAGATTTTGGAGTTGGGGAGGTAAGTTTAATTACTGGGGCTGCTTTCCAACAGGGATCCTGGGAGATCTCCAGGATTTCCAAGCTCCACACTGGAGCTCTGCTTATGTGGTCCTACCCCTTTCACAAAGCTCTTCATCTAGGGACACAGAATGGGGTGTGTGGCCAGAGTAGTTTTTCTCTCAGTCTTTTCTCACATCCTTTATATGGCGATCTGATTGTCCTGTGTCCTCTGACTTTCATTTTCCCTGTGGTAGAACGATGTATTTAAACATCCTTGTAGAGTTTCCGCTGATTGTCAGGGTGACGCTGCCACAGCGATGTTTGCTTTTCTTCCAGCCTGTTTTCCTTAATGAAGTCCTGGTGAAATTGCCCACAGATCCTTCAAGTGATGAGCCGGTTTTCCACATATCACACATTGACAGAGTTTACACGCTTAAAACTGACAACATTAACGAGCGGTGAGTAGTGAAAATGCAGATCTGAGCTTAAACTTGTTGATCGTGGCTGCAGGCTGTTCCCAGTGAGCAGACATGCGGGCCTCAGAGTTCAAAAACAGGGTTTAGTCTCTCGGTCAGGAAATGAACTCATTTGAATTAAAAGTTCCCGTAGGTTTTTCCCCAGTCTTGGTCAGTCTTCAACTGGAGCAGCTCCAGTTTCATTTACTTAGGCTGATGTGGAATCGTGGTATAGAATGATAGAATCACGGAACGGTCTGGGTTGGAAGGGACTTTGAAGATCATTGTGTTTCAATCCTCCTGCCACGGGCGGGGACACCTCCCACTTGGTGAAGTGAGTCTAAGATGAAATCCAAACACTCCATCGCTTTAGTCCTTGAACTAACTTGATTTGTGATGCCTCTGAAATCCGGTGGGGGTAAAAGAAATGGCAAAAGAGACCGGGGTGGAGTCACTGATGCTGGGGAATTTCCTGCCTGTGGTACGACCCTGACGGTAGGGATGGCTCTTTGCAGCACTGCCTGGGTCCAGAAAATCAAAGCGGCGTCAGAGCAGTACATCGAAACTGAGAAGAAGAAACGTGAAAAAGCTTATCAAGGTACCTGCCGAGTTCTGCGTGTCCCTCTCATCCACTCGGATGCGTCTTTTTTGGAGGGTGCCACAGTCTCTGCGTGGGATCTCCCTCTTCAGATCTATTGCCAGTTTTTACGGTTGAATCAATCTGTTTCTTTCCGACTTCTTTGTTCCCAGCGCGCTCACAGAAGGCCTCAGGAATAGGACGCTTGATGGTGCACGTGATTGAAGCAACAGAGCTAAAGGCCTGTAAGCCCAACGGTAAGTGAAGGAAATAGCGTCAAATCACTTTTATTCCTGCGATGTCCAGAAAGGCTGGCTGAGAGGAGTTTGGTGATTTGAGCAACACTCTGGATTTAGCTGCAGCTTCTGAGTGAATTAGCTATTATTTGGTTTCAGAGGACAGAGTGAAGAGCCAGCTCTGTGCTGCTCTAGGATGTGGGGACTGCCTGACCCACATCTTCTGGACAAGCAGCATCCATGTATGTCCAAGCAGGCTCTAGACAGGGAGGGAGGTTCCTGCGCTGCAGAGGTGTTTCACTGCTGGTTCTGTGTTCAGGGAAGAGCAACCCGTACTGTGAAATCAGCATGGGCTCTCAGAGCTACACCACCAGGACCCTGCAGGACACCTTGAACCCCAAGTGGAACTTCAACTGCCAGTTCTTCATTAAGGATCTGTATCAGGACGTCCTGTGTATCACCATGTTTGACAGAGATCAGTTCTCACCCGATGGTAAGTGTGAACATTTGTTTTAGGAAAAGAAGGCTTTTTGGTGACTTGGGGCGTACGGTTCCTCAGCTCCAAGAGCCTGAAGGTATGATCGCTTCCAGAGAAATGTCGTGTAAGAACAACGCCTCCTTGCTCAAGGTTCAGAAGCCCTCCAGAGCCAGCAGCTCTGGGCAGTCCCAGGTCAGGTTTGACCCCACTCTGGCTTTTGTATCAGACACAGAGTGATTATTTTGTCAGACCGGAGAGACAGAAATTGAAGAGAGAAGTTTTTCTCTCTCACTGTAGGTGCCTGAAAATAAGGTGCTAGGTTATTATCAAGCTGTTGCATAGCAACTGCTTGATAAGCTTTCCTTTTCTGCTTGGAAACGGAACACAATTTTGGCAGTCAGTAGCTTCTAGTACTTTGTAAAAGGTTAAGTGCTTTTTCAGGGCTCTGACACCCAGTCGATTATTTCAGATTTGCAAGGTACTGCCTTGACCTGAGTTGCCCCACGTGTAAGTATAGCTCAGGCTTTTCTTCGGTGAGGCAACGTGACTTTGCCAGGCTGCTTCTCCCCGTTGGACAGCTGAGGCTGTTGGGTTTTCAGTTCATGGTAAACTTTTTAATGCACACAAACACACCGAGGTATTTATATATGAAATGGCCACAAAGAGGGTATATAATTTCTGAATAGGACCGTAAATCTACCAGTGGCAGTAATTGTTCAAGGCCATCGTTCCTGTGAGAAGAATGATATATAAGCCTAATTAAAAGTTGGCTGAACCAAAATAGTTTATTTTTATTTTAATTGTCTTTGTAGCACCACAGTCGACTTGTAAAAAGCCTCCATCGCTTAACTCTGGCTGACCTTCCAGCTCTAAGAAAGGAGAACATTTGAAACTGTGGTTCTGAAAGGGAACTGTATTTTTAAAGCCCTGTGCTGTAAAGCCATGTTTTCCATCCTAATTCTGTAGCATTTTTGTCCTCTAAAATGACCCTTTTTTGTCACCGCTGGCTTATTTACCCAGGGCTAGTCCACAGGAGGCTTGGGAGCAGTGCTCCGGAACTGGAGACACATTATGTAGCTTTGCAGCTTAACCTGACACTTCCAGATCTTCTAAGCTTAACGTCTTTGCTTAATGAAATTTCTTATTCGTTTGCCCAACAGATTTTTTGGGTCGCACCGAAGTTCCAGTAGCAAAAATCAGAACAGAACAAGAAAGCAAAGGCCCCGTGACTAAACACCTACTGCTGCATGAAGTTCCGACAGGTGAAGTCTGGGTCCGCTTTGACCTGCAGCTCTTTGATCAGAAAACACTCCTCTAAGAACACTTTCTTTTAATTTATGAAGGACAACTGAAGCTGACAGCCTGAACCCTTTTTCCTTTGTAAAAGATTCCTTGCTCCACGCTGGTTATTAAGCAAGAGTTCCTGCTGCCTCCATGTTTCCTCTTAGTTACTGGTTGCTTTTAGTTCCTTGCAGCGTTCAAAGTTGTTGTTGATCTATGCAAACACAAATGTTACTGTATATACAGTACTATAGCTCAGTGCCTTTTTATTATGTTGGAATATCTTGGGTTTGGATGCCAACGTTTCCATTTTTCAGGGCCATAATAAGTATTAAGTAGAAATGTGGCATCAAGATGTATTTATATTTTACCACTTAGTCTAACGTATAGACTGAGGAATGGTTTAACTCAGCACTAGAATCATTCCATTTGAAATCTGAAGTGTGATATCCACTGGAACCTTCCCGTCTCAGGATGATAGTTTTAAAGATTAAATGCTGAAGAAGCCTTAGCACTGGAGAAGTCTCCGCTATATTGTATATTCTTTAAGAATCAAGTGTAGTTCTTTACTTGACTTAGTTCTGCACTGAAATCAGTAACTGCTACTTGATTTTTCTTTCTGCTTCGGTTTGATTCATCATTCTCTGCTGCGACAATGTGGTTGTGAAGACTAACTAGAAAAAAATATTTTAAATACTGTGACCCACAATAATGTGGAAAAATATTCTTCAGCTTTTGGTTTTTTTCCTAAATATAAGTTATTTTGTGTACATTTCCTTGGTCTTGCAGACCTCCGTGTGAATCTTGAAGCTTTGACATTGCCAACTTGTATATAGAGAGTAAAATATAAGTTTATTAATGTAATTTGTCTACAGATGTTTATTGATGCATAGTGATTTTTAAAAAGTATATTTTATTGTACAGGGGAATGTGAAATAATGAAAAAAGCTTAAATAGTTAACTTCAAGAAAAGTTTATTGTAAGTTTAAAAGGTTTCCTCAGGGGGAACTGTCGCCCCACCACAAATCTGTAAAATGAGATATTGGTTGAAAGCAAAAACTCTCTTGGCACCAAAATCAGGGATTGTTGGGGGGGGGGACCACAAAAGAGTTTGTTTATAAAGGATTTGATACATTGTAACCATTTTACTGCCTCCTTAAACTGCTTTGTTGAAAAAGCACAGCATGCAATTCCGAGTAGTGCATGCCCTTGTTTTCCATGGGCACAGCAATACCTCCTGCTGCCTGACAGTTTCATGCCTGATGGCCATCTGTGTACCCTCCTGTTACAGGGCTGAGGCAACCTCTGTTACTTTTAACAGTTCTCTGTGGTTATTTCTAATCCTAAATAAAAGTAAATCTTGGCAACTCCTGAGAGCTTGTGGCTGTTTGGAGCTTTCGTGAACAAGCATAGAGAAAAATCCTGGTTTCAGGCTTTGACACCAGAGCCGCTGTGCAGTGACACCAGCGGGGAGACGGGGACCACGCTGGGACGAGAGGGACACCAACTTGCAGGGCACCAACAGCATTTGTCGCTCAGCAGTGACTCTCTGAGAAGTGCTGGACAGCTTGTACAAGAACACTTGCCATCTCCTCTAATTATTTCCTCCCTTCTCAGAACACACAGTGTGTCTGTTCAAGTTTGCTTTACTGCTTGTGCGCTGCCTCCAGGAGAAAGTCCTTGGAAACCTCAGTAGTAGCCCAACAGCATTTTGCAAATAATACTTTGTCAGAACTCCCATAGCAAAGAGCTGAACAAAAGTAACCAAACGATTATTTCCTTATCAGCTTTCTAAGCTGCGCTTCTGTCTGCATCTTCTAACCCTGCACGGAGCCAGCAGCTCCTCCTCCTCGTTCAAAGAGATGGTTTGTTCTTAAATCTTAAGGTGACCTCTTTCAGCTTCACGCAAAATAGCAAATTGTAAGCTTTGCCTTTCCCTCTGCCAACGCTCACCCTTCTTCCTTGGCTCTAGCTGCTGCCAGAGCTGGGGTTAACACACAGACTCTGCACCCCACAGAAGAGGGCCCCAGCAGGTGTCTTTAACTTTTCCCACCAGTTCATCTCCTTTTAATACAAAGAGACTCCATCACCCTATAAACAGAGAACATCAGCGCTGTCTTTGTAGAGCTGAGCTGAATTAAAGCTCCTAAACCAGCAGTTTCTGTCTGTAGAGCTGGAAACGACAGGAGCAGCATCTCAAACGTTTCTTTGGTTGCTGCGCAACACTACTTCAGAACCACGTGCTTAAGACAATGAGTTTATTGCAGTTTCCCAAAAGACCTGGCCCGTTATCACTTGGCTTTGGCAGAAGATGTAGCGTATTTTGAAAGTGGTACCTTCTGATGGCTGGGCTTGCCGCTTCAGTCAGCTGGAGGACAGGTGACATCATTGGCTCTTGCCATCTTTGTGGTGGCCGATGACCTTCTGCCTTTAAACAGAAGTAAAAGCTATTGCCAGGCCATGCGACAGGGAGGCTGCTGTGGCCCAGCAGAGCTTCCTGCACTGGCTCTGCCCCACACTGACTCACTCCAGGAAACGTTTGTCTTTGTGACCAGTTTTCCTTCTAGAAGGTGCTGCTATCCCGTAACTGCTTTAAACACACTGGAGTCAAGCCCTAGGGGCCAGCAGGAGGAATAAAACTCTCAGGGCAGGGGCTGGCAGGAGAGTGACTGGGCCTGGTCTCGGAGGCCATCAAGCCCCCAGTTTACAATGCCCTACTTTAATACATCTGCTGTCCACTCCACACCCGGAGGCTTTCCCTTCCCTAGCACTTCTTTCTCAGCAGAAACACACAATAAAGCAGAATTCACCATGAAATTTTAAGTTTTAGCAAATATTCTGCTCTGCAGCCAAGCAGGACAACAGCTACAACAGCCTCATGCACCATAGCTGTTGTGCTGCCCCTCAAAAAACGCCACGTTAGCTCTTACCTCTTCTTTTGGTAGACCTCACTAGCAATATAGGTGTGTGGTACCTTCAGCCATTCAATTGCATCCATACGTTGCCGGCTCAAAGGAAGCAGTGGCAGTTCTGCTTTACTGAGTTCCTTCAGCTCTCTGGAGGAGTATGGTCTTCCTGCAAGGAAAGTAACAAGTGCTTCGTGTGAGGATGTACTGTCACAAGCAAGGCTGGCCCCCCAGTATGGAAGATTTCCAAGGGATACCGATTGCCTAAAGTACCTGTCTCACACTGCTTGATAACGCCTGTCTCAGCAAACTTTCTTTGAATGTCTTCCAACAGAGGATCCTGCAAAGTTGGTATTGAAACCTGTGACAGAGACAGTTATTTCATGCTTATGCACTGACACAAGCACTTTGTCAAAGAGCCTCAAAGACCAAAATCAGAGATGATTGTCAAGGTAGCATTGGCCACCAGGGAAGGAGCATCAACCTCATTTTTTTAAGAATAAAAATATGAGGAGCGGACCTGAGCAGCCTGAGAAACACTCAACATCTCAGCTCCTAAGGCAGGCCATAATGCATTCAACAACTCCTCCACAAAGTTAGACCGTGGACATGAGATCCGATCTCGTGGAGGCAGTTGATCTTGAACAACCCTGCGTGGCACATTGCAATGAAGTATCAGCTTGGTCCCCACAGCTGCCGAGGGCTCACAGCATCCAGAAGGATCCACTCCATGGATTTGTGCCCAAGTCCTACCCAACTCTTCCATTAGGTACCCAAGTCTTTTGTGCATTTGGTTGAGCTTCTGTTAAGATCATCTGCACTGTCAGGGTATTTCCCTCTACAGAGCACACACACACAGCTTGCCTGGGAACTCACCAACCCTCGTTAGGCAGGACACTTCCCACACTGCCACAAGGAATTTGAGATGACAAAGAACCCTCCCTCCTGCCTGCCTGCCTCCCTCCCGCCCGCAGCGTTGCCTACTGTGTCTCCAAATCTGGGTTTAGTATGGATCCAACTCATGCTCCCAGTGAAAACCATTTTCATACACACTTGGGCTTAAATGCAGTAGGAGCTGGGACCCCTAGTCCCTAAAACCAGAATGTGTTGCTCTACAGCAGCCCCATAGCAGCACAGCAGTAACACACTCCGCCCCCCTCTCTAACCATTAACCTCCTGGTCAAAGGGTGCCTCTAAACCTCACGGCATAAACGACCATCACA
This sequence comes from Arenaria interpres, assembly GCA_013399435.1. Classification (NCBI taxonomy): domain Eukaryota; kingdom Metazoa; phylum Chordata; class Aves; order Charadriiformes; family Scolopacidae; genus Arenaria; species Arenaria interpres. The sequence continues at coordinate 26,065 of VXAK01001448.1, read as the reverse complement.
CCTTCCAGCAGTCTGTACGCGTCCTCAGGAAGAGCGGATCGTACTCTGATGGGTCATAAGCTTCCAGAGTCACATAGCCCTGGGGGAGAAGCAGGTAGCGGGGTCAGGTCTGGGAAGCTATTGGTGATAAAACAACCAGTAAGAGAGCAGCCAGCCCAGGCAGGAATACAGCACTGGAGGCGATAGAGAAAAGGACTCCTGAATTTTCACGTGCTGCACCTCAGAAGGAAGGTGCCCAAAGTGTAACTGGAAAATTCCTCCATCCATTTTAATATAGCATAGGCATAAATACATAATAAATGATTTCATGAGGCATCCAGAAATAATTACAGGCTAAAATGCTAATCATCATTAAAACAGTCAAGAAAATGGAAATTTTGGTCAAGGAAAAGGTTTTAACAGAGAAGGAAACCGATATTAGATAGAAAAGAAAAATGAAAGAAACGACTGACCCCCCACCAGCCATAACCTCGGCAAGGTACTAGTCTGCGAGATGCGAGCTCCAAGTCTAGGTCATGAGCATGATCTCCTTCGATATGTAGGAGCAAGTCCTACATATAGGTCCATCTCATCAAGAACTCTGCCTGCAACAAACTCCGTATTCTGCAGTTCAGGTTCCCTGTGACCAGAGTCAGCTGGGCAACAGCAAGTACCACCACTCGGCATTCACTATTGATGCCAAGACCAAAGAACACCAGGTCAAACAGGCTCTGAAGAAGCCAAACAGACACCAAGGTCGACACACTGACCAAGTCTGATGCTGAGAAAGGTGTACTGCAACCATTTTTTCTCCAAATTATAATGCACTGTTTACAGCCAATAAGCCAGGACATACCTAAATTGCATCAAAGAAGAGCTGTACAGATGACAAAACTAAACATATAAGTAAAAATTAAAAAAAAAAAGAACAGAGGCCATCACTAATACCCTAAGAACAGTAAGAACAGGGCAAACATATAAAATACTTCTCCCTACTACTCAGTCATTCTTCCAAAAACTTGCAAATGAAGTTTTTCAGCTTTCTTGTGCAGAGAATTCTCCATGGGTTCCAAGAAGCAAAGGGAGCATTCAGCCCACGGCCCTCTAGGTCTGAGCCCTACACAGTTCTTCTGGCAATCTATGGATGGGATTTCAAGTTGAGAGTTGGAAAAAACACACTTTAACATGAACAGTTCAGGAGTGCTGCAAAATGAGTCCAAACCCAAAAAAGTGGGATCTGCAGTAGGTCACTGCGTTGAAGGTGGTGACGTGGGCGAGTGGGGCCATGTGCATATGGCCCAGACACTCAGCAGGCACCCGGGCAGCTCTGGGACTTGGCTACTGCTGAGCATGAGCATTGCTGCCCCTGCAGGGGCCTCTGCTCCCCAGGATCTAGCAGTTCCCCCGAGAGCAAGCAGGAGCTGCACTCACCATCTCCTGTTTCTGTCCCTGGAATGCTTTAAGCCTTAACACGCCTCAATTTACAGAGTTTTACTGCCACCCTTTGGTTTGTTACGTGTTGCCTCGTTGCAGTATGTGCTGAGACCTCAGTCAATTGTGTAGGTGCTGTGTGTGCAGCACACCCGTGTTTGATGCCTTCATGCAGCCCATGTTTTAGCACTCACACACCCCTCGGCAGAGTGACAGCCTGCTCTCAAAAACGAGCTGGAAGGGTCTCTTGCTCTGCAGCATTTCAGCACACAATGCTCTGCAATATCCTGGACTACCAGAAGCTGAGTTGTGGCTAACACAGCAGTAACCCAAGCTAAGGAAACTTCCCCCTCCTTGCAGGCTGCAGTGTGGCACTTCTGCCAGTGCTAGAAGAAAAGCAGAGCTGCTGCCATCTTCATGCTATGATCAACCATCTCAAAATGCATCTGTAGTCCGTGTCCCTGGAGCTAGGGGTAAGGAGGAGGTGAAAATGAAGGTGAAAAGGAGGCAGATTTAAGGCAAAAACCACACATACGAGCAGGTCACTGGAACAACAGAGAGTCGAGGAAGAGAGGTAAAGGAGGAAGGCTCAGATGGCATGAAAAAGGAGGCAGAAAAGTGAGCTGACAGAAAGACCGAGATGGAGGAACCTGGAAGGACAGTAAGAAGAAGGTAAGAGGGGAGGAAGAGAATGGAGGAAAGGGGGAGAAGGCAGCTTTGGAAAGCAAAGGACAGTGGAGAACTGGGAAGCAACAAAGAGATGGAGATACAGCACTGGGGAGTCTGAGAGAAGAAAGAGGAGCAAAACGGGGTGACTTGGGGATGGAATAAAAGGGCTGACTGGAGAGAGGAAGAGAGTGAGAGGAGAAGTCGGAGGAAGAATAATAGGTATGGAAGGGGGGAATCAACCGGTGACAGAGTCACAGAACAAGAAGCCTAGTAACAGGGAAGAGAGCAAGAGAAAATGGACAAAGAGGGGAGGTGGGGGCAGTGCATGGCTAGAAGTCAGTATATTAACCACTCCACACAAGTGCCTTAACTTCTATAAAATTTATCATACCCTGCCACAATTAAAGCAGACTTATGCAAATTAATTGTCCTGTTAATCTGAAGGGCTTCTGCCTGCTTTTCAGACATGCTGATGGTAGAGCCAACGCCACAAAGCAGGCAGTAAAAGTGGAGGCTGATCATTGCTGCTGTGCTTGGGCAGGGAGAAGGAGACATCCCAGCAGACCAGCCATTTCTTTCGGAGGACACCCAGCAATGTCCTGACCTGACACAGAAGCTTGCAAGATGGACTGATGCAAACCCAGATACGTACAGTACACCCAACATATCCTAAATCCCAGGACTTCAGCTCTTTGTCATTATGTGCAGTTTAAATGCATGGGTCTTTCACATCAGATCTTTGAAAAAGAGATTATTTGCTCTCATAAAAACACCACAGCTCCCATGACATTTTAATTTCTGGATGGGAAGCTTGTTTACAGCCTCATAACTCCACTGTGCAGTGGTTTCCACTGACAACAAAAGCCTGCTCTAGATAAAATACTATTCTATTTGTGGCAGATGATGTAACCGCTCTTATTGCTCTATATAGCCATCCCTGAGATGCAGCAAGCTGAGTTGTGGGATCTAATACTCAACACTGGAGTCAAATTCAGAGCAAAATCAAGAAGACCAGCAAGTATTTCCCTACAGCGACCACAATTTTTATGAGTACTGAAGCACACAGAACTACAGAATCCATGAGTTAAGTCTATTCACCTGCATGCAGACTTAAGAAAATTCTTACTGTCTCCCTTGTCCCCCCCTTTTTTCTTTTATAAAGCTTGATCGGTAGCATCCAAGGCCACGAAATCATTTCACTCATGCTCTCCCAGCATACTGCAGTACTGCTCTTGCTGAACTCCTGAGACACAAGAGCGCAGTCCGCTCCCTGGTCACAGCCAGCCTTTGGTTTCAGCTGACAGAGCTCAAGGTTTTCCCTCTAAACGGTCCAGGTCACAAAGGGAAACTCACCACAATACGGTGTTTCAACGTATTCAGACCCCAGCACGTGCTCACTGCACCGAACAACGTTACTGTTTGTATCTGATGGTGAACTTAAACAGCTACAACGACGTACGTCACCGTTACAGAAGTGCTTAAGAAGAGTAAGTTACAGGTAACACACATCTGAACTCCAGGCCACTCAACTGAACAGGAAAAAACAGCTAAACCCTGATCTTGTCCACACCCCTCTGTATGCAACCCCTTCCATGACAGAAATTTACTTCTGATTGGTACCTTCTTATTACAGTAGTTTAAATAGAGAGAATGTTGTTCTTCTTTCCTTTTCTGTATTTCTTCGCTTGACTGGCTGTCCATTTTGTCCTGAATTTTCTGCAGCAGTGGTTCTGAAACATCCTCAAGCCATTTCTTGTAAAGGATCTCCTTCTTTCTCAGATTTAAGAAATCATTGTGCCTCAAATACCTGTCCACCTCCTAAGTGAGAAATGGAAAATAAAAACCACACCACGTTAAAAGAGTCCACGGGTGAAGCTATGCAGCTTGGCTGGCCTGATCTGACTGGTCACTGCTGCAAGGGCCCTGTTTTCCAGCCCTTCTTTCTGCTCCTCCCTCTCTCCACTTCCCACCACTTGTTTCCAAGCTCTCCTTTGAACAAGCTCTGGCGTGCAGACTCGAATTTTTAAGCTGTAGTGCAAGACTGGCAGAAAATCATTCACTTTCTCCCACCAAGTTAGTGAGTTGAAATCACTTCAGAGCAGGGGTCTGATAAACACTAGACTCCGCAAGACAGGCAGCAGGACCTTCTCCCTGCAGCACTGGCATTCTGCTCGATCAGACCAGATCAGCCCTCCTGCCCTTTGTTCACAGGCCCACCAGCACCACCTAATCACCCACAGAACAAAAGTTAGGTGCCAACAGGCAGGTAAGTCACCAAAGACAGACGATATTTAGGGTTACCACTTCAGCCCTATCCCTATGCACTCATAGGGATATCCCGAGGAGGCCACAGCTTAGTCTTCCAGGAATACGAACTGACATGTTATCGTGAATCACTGATGGAGAGAAAAAACATCGACATGCAGGAAAGCACACAGCAAGCGAGAGAAGAGTTCTCACTTCTTACCCTCACAAAGTAATTTTCTCTGTCCAAGATGCGCTGAACAGAAGCAATGATGTCTCGACTTCCATCAGCTGCTTCCTAACAAAACATCAAAAAACCACATGAAGTAAAAGCAGGGCCACAGTAGGAGTTAGAATTATCTTTGTTTTCAAAATAATGACTTGTGTTGTGATTAAAGGCACATTACACCATAACCCAGATGGCAGAATAGCACAGGCAGGCAAATCCTTGCACGACTTGCTCTGAATTGTTGGCTTAAATGTAGCAACAGAGGAGGATACACGTCTGAAGAACCCTTACAGAACCAGAGGAGTTAGGTCTCCTTCGACTGAAGGAGTTAGGTCCCCTCTCCCTGGAGAAGAGAAGGTTCAGGGGGAACCTCATCACAGTATGCCAGTACTGAAAGGATGGCTACAAAGAGGATGGAGGCTCTCTCTTCACAAAAAACCATATGGAGAACACAAAGCAACAAGCACAAGTTGCACTGGGAGAGGTCTAATCTCAATATTAGAAAGAAAGTGAGATCAATCCTTCACTGGAACAACCTCCCCAGGGATGTGGTGGAGTCCCCATCACCAGAAGTGTTCAAGATGCAACTGGAGCGGGTAGTAGATAATCTCATCTCACATCCCTTTCCCACAAAAGGATGGACCGATGATCTTTCAAGGTCCCTTCTAGGAGTCTATGATCTTAGTCACAAGCTTGTTTAAGGTTTTATGGGAAACTTTTCTGCACACCAAATTGCACGGAACTCAATAAAGCTACATCAAAAGGATGCAAGGAGTCAAGAAAACCCCTTAGACTGCTATTTCCAGAGTTCTTTACTCCTCTTCCCAATGATAAACGTTTCTCAAATTTTACACTTACACAACATACGCATACTGTGTATGTTTAATGGTTTGGGCACACTTCTTCAAAGAAAGAGATATAGATGTAGACATAAAAATACGTTCAATCCTACCCACTCGCAGTTTAAGCACCTCTTGTAATATCAGACTGCTGCTTACTGAGACAGCAGCCTACTCGTGCCCACGTAAGGCAGGCTGCGATACCATTCCTGAATGCACTAACGCTGCTGACCAGCATCAGCTTCTTCTGGCTTCCTCTGCAAGATTCAAGCAGGATTTGGATGCTCGACAGCCCCAACCTACAACAAGCTGAGAGGAAGGACAGAGCACACACATCTTCCTGTAATGCACATTTCGGAGCATGCCTAGGAGGAAGAGACAAAAACACAGAGAGGTTCCTGCAAAGCAGGTGTTCCTAATGAACCCAGGCACATGCTGGGGACAGCAGTCCTGGAGAGCAGACTGACAGACCACTGCCTAGAACTTCAGCCGGTATTAGGTAGCCGGTTCCAAGACAGGAGCTCAATTACAGCCAAATAACCTGGGATCCCAGTTACAGATACTGGTTTCGTGTGTCCTACTTTCTTTGTAGTAGAATCTACAGCTGAAGGAATGCACAGTCACTCACCTGCCAAGGCCTTTGCTGATCACATTCTCTCACACGTCTTGGAAGTTGTAGTAGCCAGGTAGTGTCTGAGCTATTCACAGTACACATTGTTGCACCGGTCTGGGAGAAACATTAAAACATTCAAAACTATATAAAACTATTGTATAAACAGCAAAAAACCTAGTTTTCTTACAATTCCTACCAAACAATGAAATAAATCTCAAAAGGAATTCCAACGGCTGATACCAGCAGCATTTTCCTATCACAGTAAGTTAAACTGAGAGAGATGAAGTATCAGGTTTATAGTCAGTTAATCCCCCTGATAGTAACTATCTGTCTTCAGCTCCATGGGCAACGGATACTGCATTTTGTTTCAAAGAACAAAGCGATTCACAATTATTTCAGAAAGGTTGTCGGCTTTGAAAACATTTCAGAGTTATCAAATTCCACCTCCTGACTTTTCCTTCTTTCATTTGTGCCTTTTTCAATCACATAAAAGTCACTTTCAAATAACCGCTACATTCCACCACAGGGATGGTTGCATTTTAGTGGTTTTTAAAGTTAGTTCTACCAGATGAACTTATGCTGAAGCACTAAGTCTAAGCACCAGCCAGGAAATTCCATCTCCTCTACTGTACGTGCACCAGTATATTTGGATTGATTTTATAACACAGAGACAGCAGAACCACAGAGGCAGAGTGCCCTTTACAGGAACCTCCCTTTAAACCCCTATTTATTTCAGATTCACCAGAGACACACTGTTTCCAGGAAACGATGAAGTCACAAAATTACTTAGGTAAAGAGTGGACCGAGAGAAAACCTTCCTTCTGCAGAGATACTGACCTCCACGTTCTTCAGCCAGATCTTTCAGCTATGAAAAAAAATAATCTGTTTTCCAATTATTTCAATTCTTTTCAATTTTGAAAATAATTTTCAATTATTTCAATTATTTTTAGCAACATCTTGTTAAAAGAATCTACAAAGACTCTCCAAATCAGGTATCTGTACAAGATGCCAATTTTTTTTTTTGTACAAGACAAAAGAGTTTAAGAGTTTAAGAGTTTAAGAGTTTATTCTGTCCAACCCTGCCCTTCAGTGATACTGACTCCCCACTGACCTCTCTCATTGGTGGAAGGTGAAGTCTTTAATCCACGTTTTCATTTGTTTCGTTTCATATTCCCTGCTCATATAAACACATCTGCCTGGATATTCCTGCCTCCTCATGGAAATGCTTTCCTGTCTTTGCTGACTGCAAGTCAGAAGCCACAAGAAATCGTATGTTGGAAGGGATCTCTGGAGGTCATCTGGTCCCACTGCCTGCCCGAAGAACAGCTAACCCCATAGACCATCTCGCTCAGGGCCTCACCCAGACAACTTCTGAAAATTTCCTTCCTCAAATTTGCAAGCTCGTGTCCTTCACTCCAACTGCTTCTACAAAAGAAAAATCCTCACTTCTGCCATATAATCCAGGACAAAGCAAGGAAAAAAGCCAATGTAATGCACACGGTATCAAAGACTTTCCTTCCCTCCTACATAGCTTTGTGAGATTTCTATTCTTTTATCAGACACAAGGAAATCTGAAAGATTCTCAGTGGAATAGGTCACAACGTCCCATTCCTCTACTGTATTTTTTTTCAGCCCCCATAAAACAGCTTCCAAAACCAGAAATATATACTAGCCTTAGCATTGGGGCAGGATAGCAGGAAACTCCTCTAACACAATTTCCTGCCTTCTCTGAACAGAGGAGACAAAAGATGCAGAGTAAAATATGGGCTTACAATTAGGACACTACTACATGATCTGGAAAGCAGGTACCCTGCCTCTCTCCATCTGGAAATCTAGATTATTTTCTTTTGTCTACATGTGCCCTGTTGCTTCTGCAGTGTTGCGCCTGTCATGGAGGCTGATATTCCCTGTGAGAAGTCCCCTCTTCCGAAAATGATCACCCCCTTTTCCAGACAACCCAAGTCTACTAAGCTCCGGGAACGCTGACTTTGTGGTCTCTAAGGAGCAGGGGAAGGATTCTCACAGTTTATTCTTCAACCTGCAATGACCAATTAAAGGAGACTGTGCACTGTCATAGAACCATAGAATGGTTAGAGTTGGAAGGGACCTTAAAGATCACCCAGTTCCAACCCCTCTGCCATGGGCAGGGACACCTCCCACCAGACCAGGTTGCTCCAAGCCCCATCCAGCCTGGCCTCGAACACCTCCAGGGATGGGGCAGCCACAGCTCCTCTGGGCAACCTGTTCCAGTGTCTCACCACCCTCACTGTAAAGAATTTCTTTCTAGTATCTAATCTGAATCTCCTCTCTTCCAATTTAAAACCGTTGCCCCTTGTCCTGTCACTACACTTCCTGACAAAGAGTCCCTCTCCAGCTCTCCTATCAGCTCCCTTCAGATACTGAAAGGCCACTATAAGGTCTCCCCGGAGCCTTCTCTTCTCCAGGCTGAACAACCCCAGCTCTCTCAGCCTGTCCTCATAAGGGAGGTGTTCCATCCCTCTGATCCATATTACCTATATGGATAAACAAGCGCACCTTGATTAGCACTGAACTAATTTTTGATATAAAATAAACAGTCAAACAGCGAGGACCAAAAAACATCTGGATACCCGAGGTGCTACAAATTTGGTATTAACAAGTCAACGCACCATCCTATGAGCGATATATCCTACCGACCTGCAAAGGTGCCACGGGCTCCTGCTTCACACCATCTTTTGCAGATTTCCTTCCCCTCAAAGCAGTTTTGTTCTTCTGAGATGGGGATGCTGAAAGTCCCTGGACAAGCTTAAGATGAGGAAAATATGTATTTTAGTAGTTTCTAAGCTTTAAAAACAAACAAACCAACCAAAACCCCCACAACTAGCCTCCTTTCCATCTGTTTTCAGTAACTTGTACCAGGACTCCATCCATCTTATGAAGAGAGATTGAGCCCTTCTGGGAGAATAAAGCGAAGACGTTTGCTCTCATCCCAGAGGACTGGGACCCCAGGAGAGACCAAATAGAGCAAAGAGAAAATCTGCCTGCTGCAGTAATCTGCCTTAAAGAAATCATAAGTCTCTAGCTGCAGATTTTCCCCCCAGTCTCAATAACTAAACCTGCCACCGAATCTTAATCCTTTCTTTTTCCATTTTGTTTGGACTCTTGCTATGAGATGCCAACTCTGCAAAGGCAAAGCCCACTTGTATGAGACACCAGCTGTTGTGCAGCTCTTAACAAAAAGCTTAATCATGTGTTGGGACAGAAACACGGTAAAGGATTTCCAAAGCCTGAACAGATAAAACAAGATTCGAAGTTATTCTAATAGTTTTACCCACAAATGCTAAACCCCGTGAGCAGGCTGGCTGTTCTGTGTAAGAACATGAGAATAACCCTCCCTAAAATTTCTCATGAGACACATCTGCTTCCTAGTTCGCAGTCAGCAGTGCAGCTTTGTATCAGCAGGTTTTTTAAAGACGGACTTCTCTTGCTTCATGCAGTCAAGGAGAACATTCTTCCCCAAACACCCATCTGTTAAAATTCACACACGGGTCTTAGCAGCAGCTCTGAGAAGACCAATTTTTATCATTTCTGTGAGAAAAAGTAAGTACCCTTACAAATGGATACTCAGTCATCTCACAGGCCCCTTTGCGACAAAAGCCTTCACGTGGGCCATGCCCGTAGGCTTAAGTGCCACCACCTCCTCAGCGCAGATGGATGTCAGCCTTTCCAAGCATAGCTGGCTGCCTTTACCCGCGGCTTGGTCCTTTCTGATTCTCTTAGATGCCAGTACAGAGCATGAGGAGAGAACCAGCCTCCAGTGGAAACAGTGCAGCCCTATGAGCAGAGCCGGTAAGTTTAAGAACGCCAAGCTAACGGGTAACGTGCACACGTCGAGATGGCCCACGGGCCTGGCCCCTCCACCTCAGAGGCAGCGATGGTCTAACAGCGCTGAGAGGGGAAAGGCTGGCCCCCCTCAGCGCCGCAGGCCTGCCCCGCACCCTGCCCAGCCCTGAGGTGAGTCCCGCAGGCCCGAGGGGAGGCGAGAACCCCGCATTCCCCCCCCGGTGCCGTCACACCACCGCGGCGGGGTCCCCTCACCGGTTCCAGCGAGGCTCCGGGAGGCCCCAAGGGCGGCGGGAAGTGGCTGCAGGGGAACCCACCGCCCCGCCGAGGGGAAGATGGCGGCGCC
>VXAK01001448.1:0-15699 GCA_013399435.1 Arenaria interpres | reverse complement strand
GGCTGTCTCGGCCCACGGCGGCCGCCGCGATGCCGGACCCGGGAAGCGCCCGGCGGGGGCTGGAGGCGGAGGGCGGTCCGGGGGAGGCTGCGGGGAAAGGGCCGCGGGGCCCGGCGCCGCCATACCGAGCCCTGCGGCCTCTGCCAGGCTGCGTGTGGCGCTTGGCGCCCAGTCACCACCCCGGACCGGGGCGCCTCTCCGTCCTTCGGGGTTTATACCGCAAATACATCCTCCCTGCTCAGCAGTTAATAATAAATGATCCAGCCTGATGTGTTTATGACAGGCCTTTCACTGCCTGATAAGCCCGACAGCTTTAATTGCAGTATTAACGTCCTTTCCAATACCCTCACGTAAAGCAAGCCCTCCTAGGATACGTAGCAATAAAGTCACAAGGTGTATCCCGAGTCAGTTTACTAAACTTTATTGCAAGATTTGATACGTTCTCGTGTAGTAGTTCATGAAACTAAAATTGAAACTTAAATCTGATGTATGAGATGGCTGTACTCTACTGACAAGAAAATACTACTTTTGTAGTAATTAAAAGTAATTAGAAGGCAATGGCCCAAACAGAGCTGTCGGCCTGCAGTTTTTGCCAGCGCTTGGTTGTAGCTGGCCAGGAGCGAAGTCACCAAGATGCCTGTGGGCAATTCTCTGAAGATTTAATCATCATCTACCCGTTCTTGTGGCTGTTTAGGGTGGCATGAGAGAAATGTAAGGTTTATTCCCAAGCAGCGCCCCAAGCAGGTCATGTCACACCGACCCAGGGGTCTAATGATAACCATGTCAGTGCTGACCATTTAAAAAGAAAATCTTTTTTGGTTTTGGATCAAGGCTGGCCCAAAAGTCACCCCCAGCCCCCCTTGTTTCTGCTCTGATCTGTTGCTTGTAGCAAGTTTTGCCTCGTTTTTTAGTGTTTTCACTGTGGACTGTATCCTTGGTGAGAGGAAAATTAAATGCCAGGAAAAAAAGAAGCCAGAAATACTTACACTAGAAAAAATGGAACTGGTTTGTTATGGCCTTTCTGAGAAAGGTGACCCGTTTCCTGCTGGTTTATTCTGCTGCTCTTTTGGTTTTAGGATTTTTATTTTGTTATTTTGCTTATCAGAGGCCTAGCGTTACTTCTGTTGAAGCTCCTGAATTCCACTTGGAGGAAGATGTGGTTTCCAGTGTAAAAGGGAAGGGGAATGAACATTTATACATCTATTTCTTTTTACAGAACAGAAGGAAAATGAACCGACTGCAGGCTTTGCTGAATGACAGTCTTATCGGAACGCAGCATGTGGAAAACGCAGCTATCATCCACATAAAGGAGAGAAAAGTCTATGCATCAACCTTTGGCTTTAATGTAAGAGATCAAAGAGCACCCTGGGAAGTGAGAGCGGAGGTAGAAACTCCGGGAATCTAGAGCACAAAGCAGCGATAATGGCAGGGAGGGCTGCGCTCTACTGAATACACTTACTTCTTTCAGCCTCGGAGCCCGAGTGGCAGAGCCTGGCGGCTGTGCTGGGAGGCCAGCTTGCAAAGTCGATCGCTAATTTCACATCTTTGATTTTTGGGAGAAAGATGCCTTTTAACGGGAATTTGAAAGCGTCCTCTTTAACTGCTTTAAGCTCAGTGCCTCCACAGGTAAAGCAGATGTATGTAGGTCCGCTCCTTGGCACCGAGACCTGCTGGTGTGGAATGGCCTGTGCCCATACCGTAACCCCAAGCAGGGTGGCTGGACCAGGCTGCCTGTGGGGAGCCATCCTGGGCCATTCTGATTTTGCAGACTGTACCTGGGAATTGTTTGGGAAAGTGCTTGCTGGCCCAGGCCAAAACTCTACCTGGACTGTTCCGACAGTACGTAGAACTGCTCCCTGGCACCTTACATTTTGCTGATATTGATGTAGCTTATCTGTTTTCATTGTCCATCAGCTGATGATCAGCGGAAGAGCAGCACTTCTGTTCATACCATATTATCTGGCAAAGCTAACGTGTGCTCCCTGACACAGACCATGAACTCTCTAGGAGTTCAGAAATGCTCCCACACCAAAGTTATCCTTATGTCATTGCCACTTGCTCTCCTAATCCCCATGATACCAGCTCTCAAACACTGCCAGGCAATTCTTCCAGGGGCATATATTGCTACCCTTGGGATTCTCAGAAGAATGTGTTCAGAAGATGAAGCTCTTTATAAGATAACCCCATCCCTGAGGGCAGATTCTCAGCAGAGAGGGTCATCAATCCCTGAGGTAATAGTGGCATCATCTTTAATATGTAAATGATCTTTAATATAAACCACAGCTTTTAGAGATGCCAGCCTGCTGGCTCTCCAGCAAGGCAGATTACATTCTGAGGTCCAGAGCAGAGTCCTCAGCTGGCGTAAATTGTCACCATCTCCACCGACTTGAAAGAATTTCAGGCCCGAAGGGATCATTGGATCATCTCATCCAACCAGCTGAACATAAATCTGCCAAACCAGTGACCCACTTACACATACAGTCAGCCCAAGAGCTCATTGACACAAATAGATTTGTGACTTGTGTGCACTGCTCCATCGAGGTGTGATGATCTTCTCTCCTGGAATTGCTAAAGGTTACACTAAGAATATTTGAAACTGTTCTGCGCAAGCCCGGGGAAGGCTGCAACCTCCCCTCTATGGCCTTTAGCAGAAGGGTCCGGCCACCACGAGGCGCATTGCCAGCCTAGAGAAGTGTCACTGAGTAATGGGACTACACAGATAGTAACCACAGACTGAGCAGATTGTTTCGAATGAGACTTTGAAAATGCAGTGGACTGTACAGAAACTAGGTCTAGTTTCAAAGCCAGATTCCTTTTTTTTTTTACATCATAATTTTAAGTGAACTATCAAAGACAGTGGGAGGGGGGAAAGCAGTTCATTGTAGCAAAGACTTGCATTTTTGGTCCATAACGCTGTGTTGTACTATCACAGGTGTCACCAGAGAATGCTTTAAGCCTTATCTCCGCTTTCTCCAAGCACTTATTGCAAGTTAGAAAGGGAGGACTCTGCTTCAAGGACAAGTACTATAAATGTGTCCGTGCAGATGAGCATTCCATCTATCTTCAAAATGTACGTTGACAAACTGTGGCCATCCTGAGAAATGTGGAGACTTCCTGCTTCCTTCCCTCACTGCCTGGTTACATGAATACTGTAACACAAGCAGAAAGCCTTTCCTTCCTTCCTTCCTTCCTTTCCTTCCTTTCCTTCCTTCCTCCCTCCCTCCCTCCCTCCCTTCGAATGAAATCAATGTAGAGTACAAAAAAGTCTCAGCTGCATAACACAAAATTACCGGGGAACACCATTCATTTCCCTAACACCGGCTGCAGTGCTTGTTGTGTTCTCCTTTCACTCAGTTCACCTCCCTAATGTGGAAAAACCCTACCACTTCATTTTTTTTCTGGGTTGGTTTCTTCCCACGTTAATGAATTAATCAGGTAATAGGAGAGCCTGGCAAGCCCAGGGCCAGAATAATGTAGGGGGAGCAGGTAACTGGGCTGGGGGAGAGCAGAGACGTGGGGGAGCAGGACCTTCTTTGTCAGTTTACTGAGGACATAGCTGCATCCAGCCTTGCTCAGGATGGCAGAATTGTGTTACTACCACCGAGTCACACAATCTGAAGGAAATACATCCAACTGGTTGTTACTGGGGTCTTCTTAATTCTTCCACTCCCCAGTAAAGCCATCCTGAGATGAGCTAAACAACTTGCAGAAGAGGCTGAGCAGCTTTTAAACTTGGGTCCTGTTTCAGACAGACGCGGTACTTTGCAATGCTTTTTTCCATTCCTTATTACAAATGAGTGAGGCAGAGTGTGGGAGTCAGGGTTCACAAAACACTGGGCATGCTTTCATGTAAATACCGGTTATTTTATTTGCATTTATCAATTATTTGCATATGACGGAGCACTAGGAAAACACGTCTTCAAAACGCTATGCGATAATATATTAATCAGTGGAAGTGAGAAAAGGCAACGTAATAAAGCATTTGACTGACTTGCTTTAATAGTCAGCTGTCTTCAAAGCATGCACTGTCACTGTTTGTCCTGGCTTAGACACTGAAACAGTATTTGCCTTTTTTTTTTCCCCAAGAAAATGGGTATATTGGCAAAGAAAATGCCTGTAATTAGCCCAAGGTGTAAGGCACGTGTGTATTTTTAGAACTTTGTAACCTTACACCAATTTTCTGTGTTATTTAGCCGGACGGAGGCCTGATAGTTGTGAAGACAAAGCTTTTCATCCTGGTTGCTACCTACAGAGTGGGCATGTATCCCAGCGTGTGCGTGGAAGCCGTGGAGAAACTAGGTGAGAGAAATGCCTGTATCTGTGTGCCTCGTGCCGGCGTCTCACTGATTAGCTCCACCCTTGCAAACAGCTTCAAAAACTAATCTGATGAACTGCCAAATCCTGAAAATCTGGGAAACTGAACACAGGTATGGTTATGGCTCGACATCTAAGCCCTCTCCAGATACCACATCCCGCTGTGCTCCAAAGCCTCCATGAACAGCTGGCCAGACTCTTTACTTGGCTGTTCTGGCACAAGTTTTCTGTTAGTTGCCCTCAGCAAAACAGGACCTGGCAGTCACATTTTCTTGACCTCATGCGCCTAATGCCGAGATCTTAAGCACACTTTTGTAGAGCATCAACTTTGATTGCTCTGCTTCACAGTCCACTTCTTCAAAGACACATGAGCTCTCTAAGGGTTGCAAACTTTCTCTTGAAAGCCTAGTCTCTAGAAGAAAGCCGGAGTTTCTTTTCCTACATGCAAATCTTGAGACATCAGGAAGCTAGTTTCCTCGTCTCACAGTAACAAAGCATCTCTTCTCGAATAAAAGTGCCCCTTTCCTTCCCTCTCCTGCCCAATATTCCCTTGTGTGACTCCTCTTAAGTTCCTTTCTCTTGGGCTCAGTGTTTTAAAGACTTAAGAGTTGACATTTCCTTGTTCCCCATTTGGGAATATTGCGAAACCCCTTTGCAGACCAGCTGCAGAATCCTGACTGCATCTTGAATGTGGCTTTCCCTTTGTGTGAGGTGCTGGCAAGGATTAACCACTCTTCGTTGTCCTTGGGCTGGCAGATAAATAACAGTGTTACACATCTTATTGCTGTAATATATGGCCGACCCTATATCAAGGGTACCATAATTTTATCTCATCATCCACATGGATAAAATGCACAAAAGCAGATTCCCAGAATAGCCTTGATTTTCACCACAGGGGTAATTTTAAGGAATTCCTAAGGAGTTTCATGGGTATTTCTAAGGAATGTTTTGTAGAGAAATAAGATCCAATTCAACCCATGGATATACCCATCTCCTTTCACTGAATAGGAATGAAACGGTAGGCGCACTGTGCTCCTAGATTTTGTTCCTCATTTAGGAGTAAGTGGCATTAATTTGTGGTTTGGAACATATGTTGTTTGGTCTCGAATGAGTTATAATACTCTCAGTAACGATTTTTTCATCAGACTTTTTTCCAAAGGCCTTTACAATTCAAAAAGCTATGAGTAAGAACAAGATTTTAGAGGCTATAATGCAGGTTTTAAAACAGACTCGCCTGCTGGACCCTCAGAAACCTGATTCTTGGCCGGTGTGTCTGTGCTTGGTGCCAGGCTGGCAGGGACTGGCCCAAACTGCAGCCTCTCCGCTTCTTCACACTTCACAGCCCCTGCACTTCGTTTAACCAAAGCACATCTGTCTGCAGACAGGCCCGGGGAAGAGGGAAGTCCACTGCCTGTGGTTTTTGGATCCTTCCTATGTTCGTTTCAGCCTCAACCATCAGAGCAGCCTCAGGCTGCTTTATGTTACGTGCTGCTTTCTGTTGTCCCTGGCCATTGATTTTGTCAGTGTCTCAGAGCAGGCTGAGCACAGACCCATCGTACCAGCACTGCAATGCCCAGAGAGCCTCGATTTTCTTGCGCTCCAGGCATGGTTCCGCCTTGTGCCTGTCATATTTAGCAGCTGTGATGGAGCTGTTAGAGATTAGGAGTGATAGAGTTTTGTCCCCGACACACACAGCCTGCAGATTAACTTGCAGATTTTGGGGGATGTTCATGTGCTGGGCTGTGAACTGAGGAACAGAGAGTTTTCCCATCCTGGTAAAATCTGGTGTAAGTAAGGACAAACAACTTCCATCAGTAACCTCAAGGGCATCCACCGGGTTAAGTCTACTAAGAGAATCAAGAGGAGGTTTTTTATCACTGGGTTAAAACGGGTATGAAATACTCCCAAACCACAATGGCCCTTCCAGGTACAGAGTGTTTTCAAGGGATTGTCTCCATCTACGGCAGCATTCATAAGACTTATTAAATCTAAGAAATTGGGCCTTCTATTTCAGACTAGCTCTATCCCAAGTCTTTTTCTGCAGTGCTACCAGTGGAGCTGGAGCAGACCCAAAAGGTGCCGCCGTGTTATTTAGCCCCAAGTGTGTCCCCAGCTGGCTCAGGAATACATTCAGGAGCCATATCACAGTTGATGTTGGCTTCTTTGACGCCGTGGGAGGAAGGCAGAAAGTGTAAAGTAGGGAGACTGCAAAAAATGCCAACGCTTGCAAAATCTCCTAACAATTTGCACACAAATTATTCAATCTTGAAAATAGTTCATTGCCTGTAATTGGCCACTGTTCCTGGGTGAAGTCTAAGGTGTGTTTCCAGGGCCAGATTTGCAGCGGTTTTGACAATGTGTATTTTCTGGGGTTTATTCTTGCTGTTCTGGATGATTTCTTTGTGAGAAGAAAACAAAGTAGCTTTTCTTTGCATGTTACGAGAGATTTCTGAAAATGATCTAAAGTGCTCAGTGTTTGTTCTTTAGAACAGATAATACCTCATGAATACAGCTATTAGTATTTTTAATTATCAGGTAGAAATACAGTTGTCTTCTTTCAAATACAGTATAGTCTGAGATGGATTTGAACTTGAAAAGCAGCATCTCCATTACAGCAATTCTGTATATGATTTTTTATCATTGCTGATTTTTATTTTCCTTTATTTCCTTGTGTTATTATAGCGGACTACTTTAGAGAGAAAGGTAGCTGAATCAGCAGAAAGCTTGAACTTCACCATCTCAGAACTGCTCACGAGGAAAAGAAGTTTGAAGCATTATCCAGTTTCTGCAAGAAACTGCTGCTTTACGACATTCCCAACTGCTGAGTTTCCTTCTATTTTTTCAAGAACGCTTGAGGGCTCACTGCTCATAAGAGGATTACCCTACCCTATGCGTCCATCATCTAAGTTTCTTAACTGAGTTGAAAGTGATGTCTTCAAGATCTGTTTTAAGATGCTGTGCTTAATCTTCCTAATATTATCTTTTAGCCTGTTTCCAGATAAGAAAATTGTTAATCTCCCTAAGCAAGGTACGTTCTCTCATAGCATTACAGCTACACGTAGCATCACAGACCCAAGGAAATTGTTACATGAACAGATTTTCAGATTGTCCTGTACCTCTTTGAATATTACAAATAAAACACATTTTTAACATGTCACTTTGCATTGTCATTGACCGCTATAGAAAGTTATTTTAGACTGCAGTGGATTGCAAAGTTCTGGAAGGAGGGACAATGTCACTACTGAGCTTGAGTCAGACTGTGTGGACTATAAGACATCAAAGAATCCACACTTGAGTGACCCCATTACCGTAGAGGGCTCAACTGAAGCTCTGCCTCACCCTCACCACCAGATGAGGAGCCTGGCTCCAGAAGACCAGGCTCCATGATCTTTTCAACTGCAGAACAAATTACCAGCTCTTGGAGTCACGTGAGAAGTAATGAATTTTTAGCTATCCCTGATTCTAAATTAGTTTTTTTCAAAAGCAAAGCGAAGAGGTGTGATCAGGGGGGAACGCACCGGGCTGACGGAGGTGAACCAGTACACTTTGGACATTGACATCTCATGGGAACAAGAGCACAGTAAAGCCTCCTCAGGTGGATGTATAGCACGAGGACAGTCACAGCTCACGTGCCCTTAATGCAACTTAAGTAGATCTGGTCTGCAGGACTCAGAGTTCAGAAATCAAAGCCGCGGTTCAGCGCTCTGCCGGAGAACACACACACACACACACACACACACACGCATCCAGCACAGCCAAGGCAAGAGACCAAACCTCCCCGTGTGCTGGGGGGGGAGCAGCAGATCTCATCCTCAATGCCCAAGGGGAAAGTGGATTTCTGCCTCCATCCCTGGAATAAACCAGGTCCGCGGGTAGAAATAATGGTGAGATGCACTGATATTTCTGCCTCTGCTCGTGTCCTTCCCTCCAAAGTGAAATGAAACCCCGTCCCGTTCCACCCCTTGACTTGCTGGGGAATGGCCGATGGCGAGGGCAGAGCTGGGAGAGGAGGAACCGGGATCAGAGTCTCTTCCCGAGGACAGGCTGGGTTAGCGCCTGGTGCTGAGAACGTTCCCCCTCCTTTACAGCGAAAAGGTGAGTCACGAATCGTGCTCGGGAACCACCTAACTTCCTTACATTTTTATTTTGGGCCGCCACTGGCAGATCTGACAGTTTGAAGTTGCACCTGGTTGGAAACTTGGTTTTCAACCCCTGCGGTCTTCCGTGCATTTGAAAGCAATGTAAATATTCAGATCCTCCCTGGATGTTTTTTCTTAATGCATTTTTGTGGGTCTGCTTCTAGCAACAAAGGAAAACATTTCTAAAAACGCAGATTAGTGGACTGTGTTGGAAGAGGGACAGAAGCTTCTTTCGCATCTTATTTTTAATTGGCTAAATTTGGACAGCAAGAGAACAGAAGCATCTGTTGTGGGGTAAGATCTGGTGGGCTTCCCATTAAATTTTTGTGATGATAATGTGATAATTTTGTGGGACTGGATTAAACGGTTCAGCTGAAAACAACAAATAGCCAGCCTCAGAAAAAAAAAAAAGCTTTTAAGTTACATTTTATATGAATAATTGGAAGTGTTTATTCACTGTAAAACAGCCACAGAGCACCACCCCGTGGGGATTTACATTGCTGGGGTTTGAAGGCCCTTTATCATTCTGTATTTGCAATAATACAGAAATAATCAAGTACGGACTTAGCTTTCCCTGTAGGGATATCATAATGCAAGTGATTTTACAGAGGGCATGGTGGTCTGCCACACAGCGGTGTTTATGGAAGAGGCTCTGGCTCACAGCCCACCCTGTGCCCGTCTTCGGGGGGCATCCCGAAGCTGTATTCAGTGTGGCACCAGCTCTTGGGAAATAACACAATTGTCCCTGTTGTTTTTCTCTTCCCCTTCCCCCCAGGGGGCAGAGGGGGAGACTGCTCCAGACTGGATTTTGCCATCTCAGCCCAGCTCAACAGCTGGTGGTGCCAAAAGCAAGGAACCCAGGGACAGCGACCAAGGAGTTACCTGAAGTTCTCCTGCAGCAGTGGGACCCTCTACCAGAGCGCATCAGGCACACAGGAATCACCTCCCCAGGCAAGGGAAATAAATGGGCATTTTAAAAACTATTTGTTGTCTCTCAGTTGCACTAGAGACCTAGACTGGGCCTGTGTATCTTCAGGTTGTCTACGGGCTGAATCGTAAAATCATAAGGCAGCACTTACATGATTTTAAATGTGTGAAATAAAGGCTCTTTCTGCTGAGGGTTTTTAAATCCCAGTTGTGTCTACAATTTTAAGGGCCTGTGTCCTTTAGTCAGTGCCCTAATCATGCAGGGAGTCGAAAGCAAAGGCTGTTATTTTCATTTATGTGTTATATTTTACCATTGAGATGGGTGGGTGGTCGGTGCTGCTGGACCCACACAGGGCTCCGTGCAGGGCTAAAGCCTATGACTCGATGGAGAGGTTTGGGTGTGTCAAATGGCTTTTGCAACAATACGGTGTGCCCCAAAGTTAATGTATTTCATTGCATTATGATTCTTCAGCTCTCTCTGCCAGCCCTCCCCTCTGCTGCCCTCGAACTGTGTCACAGCCTGTGCTGTCCGCCGGCAGAGCGGGGTCTGTGGAGCTGTGGTTGCTGATAACGGAGATTTTCCAGCTGCGCAGAACTGTGCCTGTATCCACGTCGGGAGGTTTGATTTTGTTTTGGTTTTGTTGTTTGTTTTTTTCCAGAGAAAATGTTGGCAGTCTATTTTGATTGCCCGGGAGGCCCAGAAAATCTCTATGTGAAAGAAGTGATGAAGCCACAACCAGGAGAAGGCGAAGTTCTTGTGAAGGTCTCCGCCAGCGCTCTGAATAGAGCTGATTTACTCCAGGTATGTCTTAACGTTAAGCGCCTGAAAAGTGCACCAAGTTTTCAAGCCCCTATCTGAAACCTTGGCAAATCTGAAGAGTTAAAAGAGATTTGGCCTGGTGAGCATTTGGATGGGAGACTTCAAAGGGAACGTTCAAAGGGCTGAAAGAAGAGATGTCTGTTGATTCAGCAGATAAATGTTTTTATCTGGGTCACTGCAATGCTGAGGTGGCATGGAAAGGCGGCTGCCTTTCAAAAACAGCTGTCAAACCAAAGCTCTGGTCTTTCTAGATGCTTAGACCATTCTCTGGGTGTTTGAGATGAACATGAAACGTCCCACTGGCTCAATTCCCGGGGTGGGGGGAATCACATTCAGTTTGTTAAGTCTGAGCTGCTTTAATTTGAGCTGAAAGCCAGGCTCTGCAACTGCAGACCATGATACCTCCCCAGCATGGACTGGCCTGGACAAAGGGGACTTGCAACAAATGGAATTTGCACACAGAGTTTCAAGAATAAAACATATTTAGGAAACAAGAAGTGTTGCCTGAGGATAGAAGATCCTCAAATTACTGGAACACGCGCAGAGTGTAAAATCAGGATTAAATAAATGGAAGTTTAGGTTGGAGGCACGTGAACAAAATATTTCAGGTCATTACACTCCTTGACGTGCGGCTTTTCCTTCCCTGCCCTCTCTTTTCTTTTGTTTTAGAGGAGAGGGAAGTACCCTCCCCCCAAAGGAGCGAGTGATATTTTAGGCTTAGAAGCAGCTGGGAGCGTGGCTGGGCTGGGACCTGGCTGCAAGGGCCGGTGGAAGGTTGGTGACGCGGTGATGGCTCTGCTCTCCGGAGGTGGCCAGGCAGAATACGTTACAGTGCCCGAAGGCTACCTGATGCCAGTTCCCAGTGATATGACTTTTATCCAGGCTGCAGCCATTCCCGAAGCCTGGTTAACGGCCTTTCAGCTGCTGCACTTTGTAGGTGAGAGGCACATTTGCAAATCTGTCCCACCAAAACAGCTCCTCTTCCTTTCTGTTGTGAAGTCCTCTCTTTGTTGCCTCCGTCTCAACGCCGTTCGCCTCCGAGGAGCTTTTTCTCTGTCGCTTCATTCACATGGGTCAGTGTCCATTATGCCAGACTCAAACCCTGCAATCTCCCCAGTCACAACGTACTCTGCTGATTGCATATTTACAAGGAAGGATATGGAAAGACGGTCAGCTTTAATTTTCATCTGTATTTCTCAGCTTGAATGGCAATTTCTGTTAAGCCTAAACCCTGAATTAACTTACTTGTTCTCCAAACAACTGAAAACACATCCTGCTTCTAAAGATTTGACTTCCCTGCAAGGATGACCGTATCATTAACTATCTCACTAATTGCCTGAGGATCTACAGTAGACAACATCTTCTCGTACCTTGTGTCACACAGTCATTAATTGTTGGCAAAATCTCCTCTGAGCTGATTTAAAACAGACATAAGCTCACACTCTTCATTTTGAAAATGTGCTACAGAGGGATTAACAGTAACACTTGCCAAGGTTTTCCTCAGTTGAAAAATACCCTTCTTCTGCCCTCTTCTGCAGTAGCACCTAAAAGCTCCACTAAAGAACAGGGGTTACAAACAAGTAATTTTCCTCATTGCCTGAAATGCAGACTCACTTCGAGCATTGTTGCTTCCCAGCGCTCTGTGGTCAACTAGGCCCACGTCTCCAGGACCACTCGGTGCTCTCATAGCAATCAGTGGAACACAGACAAATGCATTAGGTCAATGGTAGGTTCTAAAATGAAAGGTAGAACTGCTCCTTCACCTTCTTCTGGTTTTTCTCCGTTGCTGAGAGCCTGATTTCTCATTACTAACATCCTCAGAGCGTGTTTTCTGTTGCTGGCAGTGGACAGTCCCAGTATAAAAGGCTGACTGCACTCACCTAACTAAACAGCTTGGTCACAGGTGCCCAGAACTGGGCAGGCCCAAGCTAAAGTCATCCCACTGAAGTCAGTGAAATGGAGTCCTGTCAGCACACTGTGAGCCGTGTTAGTCCTGGATTTGTTTCTTTTATGAAGGATATGAAGATGCAAACAAAGCCCACTCAAGGGCATCTCTTTCAGCTTCCTCTTCAGTATTTTCCACTCTGCTCATGTTTTAACCCAAAGGTGGTGCCAAAAGGGTAACCATTTCCCTCGGGTCTTCCTTCAGGCAAAATACAGAAGGGGGAGAGAGTGCTGATCCACGCTGGCGCTAGCGGGGTTGGTCTGGCGGCCATTCAGCTGGTGAGGCTGGCAAAAGCCGTTCCCATCGTGACAGCAGGAACTCCAGAGAAACTGAAAGCAACAGCAAACGCCGGCGCAGCCGCGGGGTTCAACTACAAGAACGAAGACTTTAGCGAAAAGGTCTTGGAGTTCACCCAAGGTAAGAACCTCCGTGAAAGACACTGTTGAGTTGGGGAGGAGTGCGTACATCCTAACACTGTGCACGTACACCCAATTTCAGGTGTCACCTCAGTCGGTGAAGGAGCAGACGGGAATGACCCTGTAGCACAACCTGATAATCCTGGTCAGCCCAAGAATCTCTCTTTCCTTTGTTTAACTGTGCTGTTTTCTGCGTGGGCTCTCTTTGGCTTTGCGTTCATTTGGGGCACAAATATTGTGCCTGTGTTACTGTTGCCTCCACAAGGAACCGTGGGACCAAATCCTCACACTTGTCTTTGGAAGTGTTTGAATATGGGAACGAAACTTAGTTCTCTTACTGTTAGAAAATTTAGGTTTACTAAGCATTTGAGATGGTTTATGACAGAGTCTGAAACTGGGTATCTATAATGATTCATTTTTTGTGCCTGGTTCTGGAATTCCCTACGAATCATTGTGCCAATTCCTAATTTCAGTAGAAAGATTTAAATGAGAACTGCAGGATTGATTCTGTACCTATAAAGAACAAGCTTTTATTTTTACCTGAAATTATCCTACCTTTAATGCAGCTCGACTACGTTCCTGAAACCTTTTCTGTTTCTACTTGAGGTGCTGGAGTAGATATTATTTTAGATTGCGTTGGTGGCTCATACTGGGAGAAGAATCTCAACTGCCTGAGTACTGATGGCCGATGGATTATTTATGGACTGCTGGGTGGAGGTGAAGTACATGGAGATTTGTTTGCAAGGCTCCTTTCCAAAAGAGGGAGCATCCATACGAGTCTATTGCGATCACGAGACAAGGAGGCAAGTAATGGCTATCAACAGTGTATGCAGTTTGATCTTAAAATCGATTATAGTTTTTGACAGCTTTCTTTAGATACCAGTGTTAAAGCAGAATCTAACGCATTATTACCAAAAAAGCACTACCTTAAGCTGTTACTACATACTTTGGAAAGCATTGCAAAGTTAAGTTCTAATTTCCCTTTTCTTTTAGCAAATGCCCCCCTTTTACTGAATCAAAGGAATGATACCCTGGATTTCTTCATGTACTTCTTGAGTACCATAATCTTAAAGATTTGGCCTAATTAAAAATAAAACTCAAGGGATTAGGCAACTTGATCAAGTTGCGGCAGGGAGAGAAAGCCTCTGTTCAATCATTTTTCAAAGTAAAGACTGAGGCCATTTGGATGCTCAAAATTACCAAGGAAAAATCACTTTATGTGGAAAATTCTTAGATATTACAGTGAAAGACAGCAGTGCAGAGCCCTAGGATAGATTCTGTCCACGGTTTAATGCATAATATTCTCAAGATTTTTATCAGTATGAGTTTAAATGGTTCTGCACTGAGCTTATACCACTTGTTTTGGGTAATTTAATTAAATGACCCAAAAAATAAAAAAAAATAAATCTAAAAGGTTTGTTTGTTGTTTGTACTTTACACCTGCCAGATGATTACATGTTCATCTCACTAAGAGAATGTCAGGAAATGTCTTCTGGAGAACTGTGCACATTTTGTATGCTGTGCTTAGAGGTACCTCTGTGAATGACATGACTGGAAATAATCTTCAAGGTGCTTTCATTTTTTTTTTCTTCAGTATAAGGAACGGCTGGTGAAAGCCTTCACAGAAGATGTGCTGCCGTATTTTTCTGGAGGAACCTCCCCTCATCTCCAACCGCTTGTTGACAGCGTTTACCCTCTGCATGAGATTGCAGAGGCACACAGGCTCATGGAAGAAAACAAGAATATCGGCAAAATTGTCATCGAAATGCCTGCTTCATCTTAAGGAAAGGCCGACTGCCGTAGCTGCTTCAGGGACACAATCATTAGGGGTGTTTGACAAGCAAAGCATCTGCCATTTCTGCACCCAAATCCAGAATGATTTATTGTGGGAGGCTGCCAAAAAGGAGAGGTAAAGCAAAGCCATACGGGATGCATTTAATAAAAGGTTTCATGTTGCAGCTCTAGCATTGGGTCTTGAACGTGTAAATAAAATGTCGGTGAGTGCTGTGGGAGGGGCTGCCCCGGCGCCAAGGGGAACACGGCCACCAACCCAGGGCTGGGGGCAGCTGGAGAACCTGGCTGCTCATGGCTTGGAGAGGCATAGGCTTCACAAAAAACTGGCTGGATGACTGGGCCCGAAGAGTGGTGGTGAATGGAGTTAACTCCAGTTAGCGGCTGTTTATAAGTGGTGTTCCCCAAGGCTCGGTGTTGGGCTCTGTTTAACATCTTTATCATCAACCTGGATGAGGGGATTGAGTATACCCTCAGTAAGTTTGCAGATGAGGCCAGGGTTGACAAGACAAGGCCAGGTTGGATGGGGCTTTGAGGAAGGTGTCCCTGCCTATGGCGGTTGGTCAAGTGCCAGGTCCTGCACTTGGGCCACAACAACCCCATGAACGCTACAGGCTTGGGGAAGAGTGGCTGGAGAGATGCTTGGCCAAAAAGGACCTGGGGGTGTTGGTCGACTGTCGGCTGAACATGAGCCAGCAGTGTGCCCAGGTGGCCAAGGTGGCCAACAGCATCCTGGCCTGTATCAGCAATAGTGTGGCCAGCAGGACTGGGGCAGTGATGGTCCCCCTGTACTGGGCACTGGTGAGGCCCCACCTCGAGTGCTGTGTCCAGTTCTGGGCCCCTCACGACAAGAAAGACATTGAGGTGCTGGAGCGTGTCCAGAGAAGGGCAACGGAGCTGGTGAGGGGTCTGGAGAATTAAGTTTCATAAGGATCGGCTGAGGGAGCTGGGGGTGTTCAGCCTGGAGAAAACGAGGCTGAGGGGAGATCTTATCCCTCTGCAACTCCCTGGAAGGAGGGTGTAGCCAGGGGGGTCGGTCTCTTCTCCCGAATCACAGGCGACAGGACAAGAGGAAATGGCCTCAAGTTGCGCCAGGGGAGGTTCAGATGGATATGAGGAAAAATTTCTTCACAGAAAGGGTTATCAAGCATTGGAACGGGCTGCCCAGGGAAGCGGTGGAGTCGCCATCCCTGGAGGTATTAGAAGCCGGGCAGAGGTGGTGCTGAGGGAGAGGGTTCGGTGGTGGCTGTGCAGTGCTGGGTGACGGCTGCGCTCCATGACTGCAGAGCTCCCTCCCCACCCGGACGCTCCCCCCGCTCCATGGCTCCCCCGCCGCGCGCTGAGGCG
>VXAK01001447.1:424633-441931 GCA_013399435.1 Arenaria interpres | reverse complement strand
GAATATTGGGTAAATTGAATGGCCAGCTGTGAGGGTTGAGCACGAGGCCCCTCGCGCTCTCCTGTGAAGTGTAAAGTTTGAAGGAAGAGCTGTAAGTGCAGTCAGGTAACCTGAGAGGTCACCATGCCATTGGGAGGGGGAAAAGGGCTGTCTCTTTCGTCCGCCGTTAATTTCCGTCCGCTGATGAGCACCGTAGAGCAACAGATGGAAATAGAAGTTGCCTGAAAATAGATGTTAAGGTCAAAATGAGCCTTGTCAAACAAGGAATAGACCCCTTATTGTGTGGCAGTCTGCCAGCGTACGACCGCTCAGAACATTTGATTTGGGAGCCTAGCAGTAGTTCTGTTGTGCAGCAAGTCCTGCCGTAGCCTTCAGCACAGGTGAGGGTCTCGTGCCGGGAGGAACAGAACTGCTTTACAGATGGTAAGAAAATTTGAAAGAGGATTATTGGCAGCCATCACCTTTTATGTGTTCAAAGAATTATAAATGAAATACAAGTCCCTGGGCATTTGCTGTGTTCCAGCGATGTCTCGATGGCACCAAGGTTCAGAGGAAACACGATAATCTCTGTTGGAGAGCTGGGTGTCTGCTTTGATTGAATTTCTGCTGAGCATGGTGCACGGTGACAGAAATTGAAGTAAAGAAAGGTTTGGTTGTTCAAAAATACACTAAAATGAATGGGCTTTTTTCCTATTAAGTGGATTATTGTCAATGGATGTGAGCGTTTTCCTATCGGGCTAGTGAAGTAAGTGCTGGTAAGAATTCGGGTTTCTGTATTGCCACAAAAGTTGTGGTGCTGTTATGATGCCAAACCCAGTCATGGAAAACAAACCAAAAAAAGCACTTAAGAGGTTCCTGTTATCATTACAAAGAACTGAATTTGTTTCAGCTTCTGCTAAAAATGTCTGAGGCAGGATACCAGGCCATACTGGAGCACCAGGCCATACTGGAGCACCAGGCCACCCCTCCGCTTTCCTTCTTGCAGGTGGGGAACTACTTGCGTATGTTTCGGGGTTCCCTGTACAAGAGATACCCCTCGCTCTGGAGGCGACTCGCCACGGTGGAAGAAAGGAAGAAGATAGTGGCCTCTTCCCATGGTGAGAAGATGAGCAAACTTTCCCAGTAATGTTTATCCGAGACCTGAAATTTTTACCTTGAAAAACTGTCCTTGGCGATTCAGGAGCTTGTGTGCCTTTAGGGCTGCGCAAACCACTTGCGATTGCCCCAGAGACGGGGCACTCTGTGGCAGTGGCACTGGCACCTCCTGCTTCAGCCCAGCACCAAACAGCAGCTGACCAAAACTGTTGTAAAATTGAAGCATCCATCATAGCTTTCCTGGGGTTGGCTGCAAAAGCCAGATCTCTAAACCAATGCCATGTTCCAGCTGAGTTTTATAGACAAAGAGGCGCATTTTTGTCTCTTGTCAAACAGGCGGGAGCGTTGCACAGATGCCCCATTGAAAATGGGCGTCTTTGTTTAACTTTGCTTCTTGCAGGGACTGTTTGTGCCTCCCAGAGTTTGTTGCGGTGTGTTGCTACTGATGTGACTGCCCCAGTGAGACTTCAGCTGCCTTGGGATTGTTTTTGGTGGGAGACTAGTAACAAGCAGTTAAATTTCTTAGCAATGTGATTTGTTGTACACTCTTTAGACTAAAGCACGATAAAAATAAAGGGTTCGTTCTGGACTTAAGTCTCCTTCCTCCAAGTACCCTGCTGACCTATTGCTTTCTTTTCTTTTTTTTTCTTTTTCTTTTTTCCCAACAGAAAATCAGCGGTCTCACAGTCCCAGAAGATGTAAGTCTTATCTGGATGTTATTCTTAGCTGTGCTAGAGGAAGGATCTCCAACTGTGACCTTGGGTGCTATGACAATATATATTAATATCTACTCCTCTTCCTCTGATCTCTCCCTGTGGTCGCCCTGCTTGTGCACCCGGATCACATGCCAGACTCTTCTTTCTGGTGGGGTTCTCAAATGCAGATGGTCTCTGTAATTCAGCAAGACTTGTCCTGAAGGTTTCTCCCCCTTTCCCCGCTCTTATCAGTTTTCCTATTGAATGTTGCCTTTCTGTTTCCAACCTTTAAGCCCAGGGAGGATTTATTGTTTTCTGGGCTTTTCCTCCCAGAAGGCTGTGGAAGAGATTTCACATCATTTTGGCAGATGTAGGGGTGCAGAGCTAAACCATGTGATTGCCGAGGGTAACTCAGGGTAGGAAAGAATTGTTTTTCTCTTCCTCTGCTTAAGTAAAAGCACATTAGATTTAAAATTGATCTAATAATTATGAGGATTTAAAGACTATTTTTCTGAAATTTTGTTTTTGTAGCATTCCTTTTGACCCTAAGTAAATTTCACAACAGAAATGACCAGAGCCTATAAATAAGTTGCACCCTGGAAGAAGGAGGTTCATCCAGTGGTAGTACCTGAGGGAAGCTCATGTAATTCTAACCCTCCCTGTATCTTGACTCTTAGTCCAAGTGAAAGATGTTTTTAATGGAGTATGAGGAGGATAGGTATGCAAGGTAAAGAGATATGGATGCCTTTAGCAAATCTCAGCTCTCTCACTATGCCGCCATTCCAAGCTGTCACGCTGCTTTTGGTTTTTGAATTGTATTTCTTCTCTGGTCTTTGTGGTGGGAATTGTTGTGTATTAACTAAGACATTCCACCCCTTCTCCCAAGAAAGTCACATTTATTCCTGCTGTTTAGATGGATGTCAAAACCCAATTATATTTATTTAGTGCAGGTAATCTCCCCCAGCAGCAGGGTCCTGGTGTGAGGGAGAGGGGAGGCTTCTGCTAACTCGGAAATGGCAGTGGAAAGTTTTGTCATCTCTGCTTATCCCATGTGTACAAAATGCCACATCAAAACCTTTCTCGAAGATTAAATGTCTATGAGAAGATGAATGAAGCCCAAAAGGCTTTTGGGGCACAGACTCGCACCTTCTTTTAACCTATTTTAGTCCCTCCTGTAGCATCAGGGAGGGCAGCCTATTAATGCTGTATTGCTATCTAGTACTTTTCCATGTTAATTGGCATCTTTCCTGGTACCAGATCATGGCTATACGACATTAGCCACTAGTGTGACGCTGCTAAAGGCCTCTGAAGTGGAAGAGATCCTGGATGGAAACGATGAGAAGTATAAGGCGGTGTCTATCAGCACAGAACCTCCTACCTACCTCAGGTAACCGGCGTTGGGAGGGCCAGGATCGGAACGGAGCTGCTTGGAAGCTGTCAGTTGGGGCACCAAGCACCAGAAATTGCACCAACGCAGGCCATCAAGCAGGGGGGTTCTTGTCAGTCTATGCTAACTGTTGTTTGCAGTGTTGGACAAATGAAGATCTCCAGACCATAAGGATTGGGTTACTGCCCACATACAAGAGGAAGAAAAACCTAAGTGTTTGATGATACAGCTCTTTGTTCAATTACGGCATTCCATCTGTAACAGATGTTTTGCAGAACGTGCTCTCTGCACGTATTGCCTTCTGGAGACCTCACGTTTCTCAGTAGTCCTTATACAGATAGAAAATCCAAATAGGAACCTAGTATTTGTAAGTCCACCTGGATTTATGTTGAGCTGGAGATTGGGCTTCCCAGAGGCTAGTGTGGAACAATATTGTTGAGGGTTTCAGAACAAAGTAGCAGGAGTTTAATTTTAAACTTTTCCTTAAGTAACAGCGGTGGTGCTGAGGGTCTGCAGTCTAACACATTGTCTCCTTCTTCAGAGAACAGAAGGCAAAGAGGAACAACCAGTGGGTGCCGACCCTGCCCAACAGCTCTCACCACCTGGATGCGGTCCCGTGCTCGACAACCATCAACAGAAACCGCATGGGCAGGGATAAGAAGAGGACATTCCCTCTGTGGTAAGAGAGCTTCCTGCTTCCAAAAAGTGGAAACTGCTACTGCCAGGGTAGTGCTGATGAGTTAATGCGATTCTGTGATTCATCTCTAACTGACAAAAGACCTGCAGGTTGCTGTTTGGAGGTTCTTAGTTAAACTGTATGTCATGAGGCTCTTCCTCACAGCGGCCAGCCGGGGCTCAGAGAGGAGGCTTTCCTTTCATCAGGAAAACGGTTCCTTCTTTTCCTGATGAGTTCCTTCTCCTTTCTGCTGATTTGCTGAGCAGTTGTCAGTTGAGGAGCCTGCAGACCCTCTCTGCGGAGGACAACAGGCTTCCTCTCGCTGACACATTCCAGTAACTTTGATGTAATTTATTCAATGGGAAATGCTGCTGTGGCTCATGAGTAAGTTTTATTTTCAGGAATTTTCATTATGATGAAATAGAAAGCGATAAACATATTGATTGCCATAGCCCTGTGAGCTTGCATTGAGAGTCAGTCTAAAGACTGATCAGGGAGTTGGAGCGTGGGGATTGCTTCCAACAGACACTGCCTTCCCTCTGTGGATGCCAGATGTGCCATGTGCTCGTTGCATACACCGTGTTGTTACTCTTTGCATTAGCTTTGATGACCATGACCCAGCAGTCATCCATGAGAATGCATCCCAGCCGGAGGTTCTGGTTCCAATCAGGCTTGATATGGAAATTGATGGGCAGAAACTCAGAGATGCGTTTACGTGGAACATGAATGGTATGTAGGAAGGAGAGTTTCCTAAAGCTGGGGAGATATAGTTGTGTCCGTCACCAAATATGAAAAGGGAACAAGAATAAGTGTCTGTGTCCGTGCATTACATACACAGAGCTTTAAAGCTCTCCCACTTTGAACTGTATTCAACTCTTATGTCTCTGAGCAAATGCTCTGCTGCTTCCAGGGGTTGCAGTCATTCCTGGACACATGTAATCTGAAGGGTTTAATGGGCATGTTCTCCTGACCCAGATCCTCAGCTCAGCCCCTTAGCTGGGGCACCCTGAATACAGAACAGCTAATGTGTGTGGCTGCTTGATGTATGGGGATTGTTAGACCCCATAGCTGTGCTGTCCCCTTGGAGCGAGTAAAGAAGGCTTAAGTCCCTGTGTCAGCGTGCACATCATTACAAACCTGATACAAAACACCCTTTTAAAAGGAAAACCTGATACATTTGGGATTGCCTTCGACACATTGTGGGATTAATTTTGTGTATTTTGTAAGTGGCAGATACTGACTTGTAGGAAAGTTAACAGTGCCTCTTCATTCTTCTTCTGTATCAGAAAAGTTAATGACCCCAGAAATGTTCTCTGAGATTCTTTGCGATGACCTGGATTTGAATCCTCTGACCTTTGTCCCTGCTATTGCCTCTGCCATCCGACAGCAGATTGAGTCGTACCCAACTGACAGTATCCTAGAAGATCAGTCAGACCAACGAGTTATTATTAAGGTAATACAGGAAGGCAGTAGAATGAGGGCTGAACCATTTGGGTTTCTCTGGTTATGTGATGGGGCAGTAGGAGTATAAAGGCTTTCCTTGGAGCAAAGGAGTTCTTATTTCCAGTCCCGTGTCCAGATTGCGTTTTTTCCTTTGTATTGAGAACAGAACGAAGGTGGCAGATTACTAAATGTTCATGTGCCAGCCCCTGAAATGATGAAATAGTGGAGTGAAAGCACTCTTGGGTCCTTTTGGGAGAACTGGAACTTGGTGAGCAAAGCTGAGTTGTCTTCATGCTACTGGAATTAAGAATTCAGTTAAGGAGCTCTGCAGATGCAGTGAAGTAGGAGTTACCTCTCTGCTTCTCTGCTCCAGCCTCTTCCTCCTCATTTATGTTACCTTTGACAAACTATTGTGAGAATGGAAACAAATGACCTGTTTCTTCCCTTGTCTGCAGCTAAACATCCATGTGGGGAACATCTCCCTTGTAGACCAGTTTGAATGGGACATGTCAGAGAAGGAGAATTCACCAGAGAAGTTTGCCTTGAAGCTGTGCTCAGAGCTTGGCCTGGGTGGGGAGTTTGTCACCACTATTGCCTACAGCATCCGGGGACAGCTGAGCTGGCATCAGAAGACATACGCCTTCAGGTACGGAACCGTCATCTTCCTCTGATGGGTGTGGGGGGTGCTTTGTACTTCATGGGTGTTGGCATCAATGAATGCTAGAAAAGCTGACCTGATGCAGAAAGCTTCGTTTGAAATGGGTCCTTTTGACTTGCAGCCCTTCTGTCCTCTTTAAGATTGCTTGTGCTTGTACTCAGTATCTCTCCCTTTCGAGTATAATGCGTTCCAGGACCAAATATTGATGAAATGTCAGCTTTTGCCACAGAATGAAAGGCTTTTGTAATTAGCAGTGACTGAATACCTTGTGTCTCCCTTTTCTATGCTAATGATGAGCTCTGGATACATTTCTGTTTCGTGGGCCATACACTGTCTTGAGCTTTGGTGTTTTGAACTAAGACTGATTGAATCTGTAGCTCTCTCCCCTGGCCGACGTTAAAGCTGGCTTGATCACAGGCCCTTCTCCCAGCTGGAATGCAGCGATGTCAGGTTTGATTAGTCAGCTTTGTAGCTTGCCTCCTGAGGATAATCGTTTCCAGTTGTGCCGCGCTGCGCTCTGTGGTGAGCGTGTTGCTGAGTCTGCAGGCTCTAACTACCCCTTAATGTGCGCTGGGAGGGTTTCTGACCTCAGGTCGTGGTGACAGTGGAGGAAGTTTGAGAGTTCAGCAAATGATGTATTTGCCGAGGGGAGGGAATGGTGCTGCTGACACCAGTTTTGTAGAGGTCAGTTCAGAGAAGCAGGGTGACCTGCCTGGCAGCAAAGGGGAACATGCCCAGCCCTGTCCCACCTTAGGGAGAGGGAAATGAGTTGTTGTGGGGTTAAACAAGGAGGAGCTGGAGGCTGTGGGGCAGCTGCTGCCGCTGTGAGCTCTGCTCCTTCCTCTTCCTCTCTCTGAAGGTTTCCCGTCCGCTCTGCCTTCTGTGGAAAACGGGCAGTGATGTGCTCCGGACCAGTTGCTCTTCCACTAATCTCACACTGCTTCCTCTGGAGGTTATTTTTATCCTGAAAATATTCCACAGCAACAACTTGGCTCTAAAATGAAGCATGAAGTAGACTTTAGACTGTGCCTTAGGTGAGCTATGGCAGTTCATTTCCAGAAGGTTTAGTAGGATTCTGCAAGTAATGCTTTAGCCAGTGCTACCCAGGTGCTCTCAGACACATCAGATTAATGCCAACTTCACACTGTTCTCTCTAAAAACATCTCTGTGGCCACAGTTACTAGACAGTGTTTCCTTTTAGGGGTAGTTCAAACAGATTTCAGGCCTTCTTTAGGCTGTTGCAGTATTGCAAGTAAGAGACTCAAAAACTAAAGGGAACTCCAACAGCACAAAGTTCATGGATACGAGCTGTTCAGGGAGGAAAAAACATCTAATTTAGACCTTGGTTTGTGTCATAGCACAAACATGCCCTCCTCTTCCCTTTTTCCTCCCAGCAAAGGAATACTTTTGAAACCTTACAGTGATTAATGATATTTGGGTTGTGTGGTTGGTTAGTTCCTGAATTCCCAAACCACAGGAGTGGTGGTTGCTCCAAAGTCATTCCACTGATGTAAGGAAAGGGTCTGCTTTAGATGTATCAAAAGAACCTTAATATCTCGGGGGACTGGGGGGTTGAGAAGTCATGTGCCTCTTAATCATCAGAGGGAGAGGTGAAACTGTCTTCTGGTTGATGAAAGCCAGGGCAGTTCTTTCAGCTGGGCTGTTCTATATGAAACAAGGAGAGCCTGAAAGCCCAGGGCTGGAAGCAGACAGGTAACTGATGCTTTGGGGATTTTCAGGGGGATGGTGTGCTACGACGTGTCACATCTCAATACCAAGTGTTTCTCGTGGCAGCACACAGCGCTTCATACCAGAGTTTTGCCTTCGAGACCCAAATGATGGCACAGGTTCTCCCACAACAAACCCATGTCCATGCCTGAGGGGTTTCCCTGCCCTGCTGGCACATCCATGATGCTACTGCCTAGGCCTGGTCCCAAGGAGAGGCAGCGTCTTGCTGGGAATCCTACAGCTGACAGTGCATTCCAGGCACTGTTGTCTTCATCAAAAAATAACAAGGGAGGGGGAGCTGTCTGTCTTTGGAGGTTGGAGATGAGGGAGGATTTTTTCAGTTTATCTTTGATTCTGTGCTGTAGAAGTGTGGTATCTGAGTTGGCTTGCGATTAAGTTATGCACATGAGGATGGCTTTCCAACCCCCGGTCAGTTCTAGCAGGGGCTCAGTGTTAATCGTGGTAAATGAGGTAGCGGTTGGTCTGGAATGTGCAGCAATGTGGGGCTGAGATAAAACTCCTGGGTTTGAGTGTTGCTCAGTGGATGTCATCAGAACTGGAAGTAGCTTTGACTGAAGCTTCCTCCCAGGATCAGATACCAAAGGCTCAGGATTAATTTTTCATTTGTAGCATTACTTTGAAGAGCTGTTGTTCTAGATTAATGGCTTTGATGCAGAGGTTGTCTGTTCCCATGGCGATTAGCACTTGAGTTCCTTCCTGGGGGAAGGAGGGGGCTGCCCGGGAGCCTGGAATCCCTGCAGGGAGGCATGTCCCCAGGGAGCGGGCCGATGTCCGCACACACCTGCGGAGGGCTCCGCTCACACACACACGCTTTGTGTTGCTCAGGCCAAGCTGATTTCTAGAATTCAAAGCAAATATTTACATTCTGAGGCTCCTCTGTATTTATGCTGGGCTTCCGGCTCCTCTGTCAATATTTGGGAAGCTGCTCCTGGTCAGTTCCTGTTGACTTTTACTGAAAAGTGGCCAGTGAAGCAGTAAATATTTTTGTGCGTGTGACAATACAGCTGGTCGGGGCAGATGATCTCTTGAGGAGCAGATGTTGTGATCCGGGACAGAGCCTGGTGTTCCGTTGCTTGCGCAGGGAGTAGCCACAGCCTCTGGTTGCAACAGAAGGTCCTAAAAGACTGCCTTTTCCATGGGAACTGGGAAAGCAATGTCTGTCCCGCTGTCAGGCTCCCAGAAAGCAAGACTTTTGCCAGGGAAGAGCTGTCGGGGGTGCGCTGGGCAAACCACAGCTGGGAACTCAGAGCTGTGGAAGGGTAAAGCGAGAGAAAGAGCCCTGTCAACAGTCCCAGCTCAGCTGCTGCTCTGGGAGAAGTTCTCCCAGTGCTAATAAACCGGGATGAACTTTGCCTTTGCTTTTTGGGTTTGAATGTAACAGCCAGTTACGTCAGGGCCTTTGTGGGAGAGAACTGCGTCAGCCAGAGCTGCTTGGACAAACCTCTCCCTGGTGGTGAAAGGAAGGAGATGGTCCTAATGGGTCTCCCAGAACCTTCAGGCACCACAAAATCGTAACCATCAGGCCCTGGTGTACTTCTGGGAACTAGACTGGCCTAAGAATGAATGTTTAAGCCTGAAACACTGTAAATGATGCTCTGTTGTCCTTGTGTCTGGGGAGGAGTTGCTCTGGGAGCACTGATGGATGTTGCTTTGTTGCCCCCTGCCCTGCAGCGAGAACCCTTTGCCGACTGTGGAAATCGCTATTCGCAACACGGGGGATGCTGACCAGTGGTGCCCTCTTCTGGAAACCCTCACAGATGCCGAGATGGAGAAGAAGATCAGAGACCAGGACAGAAATACAAGGTGCTGCCACTCGTTCAGACAGTTCTCCTTCTGGCCCGTCTCTAAGACAGAAGTTAAAAGCTTTGATGTTTGTCTTTCCCTACTGAGAGCCAGCTGGCAGGATTTCAAACTTGCACACCACAACAGAAACTCATTTTGCTTCAGGATATTAAGCTGTTATCACCTTGCTCCACAAACATTGAAATCTCTACTTTAACCATCTCCTGCCTGAAGCAAAGTTTCCTTTGTATTGTTCCCTTTTCTTTCTTTTCCCTAGGCTCCCTGTTTGTGCAGGGGGATTTGTTTCTATAGGAAGGCATTCATCAAAAACATTGGAGTTCCACACACTGTCCTGCTACCTAGAGTCCTGCCATGAGGCCTGTAGGGTAAAGTGCTGTGAGATGTAGGAACGGGCGAGCTCCCAGCTCTGGCCCGGCCCATGCCGCCGTGTTTGCCAGCACAGGAGTGGTGCTGTGATTCCTGGAGGAGCTCTGCTGCAGAGAAACCCACCGAGGGGTGTGTGACATGTGCTCCGAGAGCACTTCCTCCTCTTTGGTGAAATTGCTCCTGGCAGATAGAAATGAACTCCTAGAACCTCTCCAAAAGATACAGTGTGGGAAGAGTAAATATGCTGGCTCAGCTCTTTCCCAGGATTTTTTTTTTTACTGCTGATTAGCAGTTTCATAATTGTTTTGCAGCTTGGCTATGGCCAGCTGAATAGTTTTCAGTGCAGATTGGTTCAATCCAAGTTCATGAGCAAAAGAGCACTAAAAGCTGTTGCTGAGAATGGTGTCTGAGCCTTTTTGACAGGGGCATTCTCAGGTGACCGGGGGAATCTGTCCAGGCAACAAACCTGTCTACAGAGTTCACAAAGCTCTGGCAGCCTCCCCAAAAGCATTGGTTTTAGTAAGACTTCATGTGACGGCAGCACAGCACTCACTGTACCTCTCTTCTCTCTCTTGTAGGCGTATGAGACGTCTGGCCAATACTGCTCCAGCCTGGTAATCTTCCCGTGGTGACACTGGTGCTTTTCCTACAGACTTTATCCCTCCTCCTCTCCCCACATGGATCTAGGATTGGCAGGGGTCTTTCTGTCCCTGAAGGGGACACACATTCCACTTGCCAAGAGTTCCCAGTACTGCTGACTTCTGTCCCCAGCCCCTAAATGCCGCGTACCAGGAACGCTGCAGTAGCGCCTGATCTGGCCCAGATCCGTGGCAGCTCTCAGAGCCCTTATATACCTGTGTGTGGACAGTGTAAAGATTCTTTTGTATAGGTGCAACATGCACTATTAGGACAACTTTTTAAATAAAAGGAATGCATACTACTCGGGCTGAATTCAGTATGTTTGAATAATAGCAAATCTCGCCCTATTTTGTGCTATTGTAGTTAACTGAGCAGTGCGTGGCCTCAGACTAACGTTTTTGGGTATAATGCTGCACACTCATATGCCTTCGGTTTTCCTGAAGCGTGGTGGAAACCAAGTGCTTTACTCTAACAGATAAAGCAGCCCTAAACCTTTTGCTGCAGAGGAAGGTGAGAATGAGACTCAAAACTAGAAGCAGCAAATGATTCTCTAAAGGAGAGAGCCCTGTCACAAGCTCGGTGGGGTGTTCAGCTGGCTTTGACAAGGGTACAGTGGTTTAACTAAAGCCACAACCTTAACCCTCATTTCTGTCAGATACCAGCCTGGTGTGTAGGGAACCCTTTTCTTGCTGTGAAGGCTGCATCTGGGAAACAAGTCTCTGAACTGGTGCAGAAGTTGCAATCACCGAGATGCAGTTTCTCCTCAGCGAGGGGCTTTGCCGTGGTCACTGTCAGCCCCTGCAGCAAAGTGGGTGTCTTAAATACCCCTATCACTGCAGCCTCAAGGTTTTGCAACCCAAGAAGCAACCTGTCTGTCTTTGGGGAATTTAAAAACAGAAAATCCATTGAAGTGAGATAAAAAAAAAAAAGCAAGCTTGCTTAAATAAAGCTAATTGGAGGCTACATTGCCATTGAGGTCCAGCAGCTCTTTGATAGAGTTCCGGCCGCTCGCTGCCAGGACGGAGGAGCGTTGGGAGCGGGGCAGGCTCTGCTGGCAGCCCGGCCGTTCCCTCCAGGCCTCTATGAGAAAGCCAGTAGGTTTTATGATCCTTGCCGATCCACCCACACTGCTAGCACAGTCAAAAAAACGCCACTTTCCGGCCTTAATTTATCATGTTTAGACTTGAGTAATAGCAGAGCCAGTTCAGATTCCTGGGTGGGAGGGAACTTTTTCCAGATGTTAAGTCTGCAACTTAACCAAAAACTTGCACTTTAGCAATAATATTATTGCAGCCTTATCCCGGGGCTGCTGTGCTGGAGCGGTATCCTTCTCAGAGAGGCTGAAAGGTTATTTCAGCAAGTAGGACAAAACCTGGGGTTCTGGCTGAGTCTGGGCCTCCCATGTAGAACACATATTTTGCTACATGGACATAAAAACTCCAACTCTTCCCAAAACCACTTCAGCCTCTTTGTTATGGTCACGTACTTCTGCAAGCAGCATCTTCTGGGAGTTTGACCAAAACAAGCACAAAGCTGCTGCAGCCTTAAACTAGCATCTGTGGTATGGTTTCTGAATTGCTGTGAAGCTTGTGGTTCCAGAACCCTGAAGCTCACACCAAGGTACGGACACACAAGGACTGCAGCTTCCCCAGCAGGTTTACAAGTACCTCCCTCTGCTCCTTGAGCCGCAGGGACACTGGAGGAATTGTCCCTCAAAGCAGAAGGTAGGAAACCAGGATAGTTCGGGGGGCCAGGTCCCAGAAAGAGAACTTCATCCAATTTCTCCATGCATTGGGACTGCTAGGGAATGGCTAGGAGTAGCTTTCTGGCTCGACAATCACAACTCTGTAATCTGCTCTCCCAGCTAAAAGCACAGCCCAGCTTTTGCATTTCAGAGTCCCATCTTGGAAGCAATTTGCAGCCTTATCCCGGCAGACTTTAAAAGCAAACTCTTTCCAGGGGTTGAAGCACCAGCTCTGTGTTACTAGGTCCTGAACAGGTACCTGCTGAATCTGAGGCCGCTTAGCCCTTGGTACTGCTGTCTTCTTCTGGAAGATCACCATCTGAACAGTTCTTTCATCCTCTTCCTACAGGGAAACAGAAGTGCAGCAAAACAGCTTGTTCAAATAAAGTCTGAGTCTTCATAAAAAAGGGTGTTTTCATGGGAAGCCCACAGAGGAGGAGGTGGGAGCGAGGGGGCTGGGGTTCAATCCTCCTTTGCCACAAGGCTTCAGCATCATTCTTCCTAAGCGGATGCTGGTTACTCACATTTCTCTGTAGTTTTGGTGGTAGTTCAGAGGTTGTCTAGCTGAGCAGACGGGAATGTCACCAAACGAGCTATCCTGAGATACAGTGTTTGTAGATTTACTCCAAAGGCTTTGAGGTCTGGTACTGCCTTAGCAACAACGATCAGCTCCATGCAGTACAGCTGTCCATGGCAGGGACTAGCCCCTTCAGTTTTGTTCTCAAATTCAGATGTTTATATTTCAGAACTAAAAAAATTCAACAAGAGTGGAATGACACTGCACGTGCAGACAGCCTTTATTACCAGTGTCAAGTGCTACTTCCAGTCACTGCCTGGCT
The DNA here is from genome assembly GCA_013399435.1 of Arenaria interpres. Classification (NCBI taxonomy): domain Eukaryota; kingdom Metazoa; phylum Chordata; class Aves; order Charadriiformes; family Scolopacidae; genus Arenaria; species Arenaria interpres. Next base: position 428,837 of record VXAK01001447.1, on the reverse strand, counting down.
CAAGTGTCCGGCTCCATCCCCCCTCCTTTCCCAGGAATCCCTGTCTCCAACCAGACACCCCCGACCTTCCCCATGCTCTGCTCTCCTGCTGACAGAAGAGGGGAAGGACATCTTCCAGTGAGCCTGGACTTTGCCCACCAAAAAAAGAAAAGCCCGAGCAAACAGCCTGGCGGTTTTAAGCAAAGTCCTAATGAATAGCGGTGAACTGCTGCCTCTGCCCCTGGCAGAAACGGACACAACTGAAAAATAAAGATTTTAATGTAAAGACTCTTTGGAAACAAGAACCGAAAGAAGGGATGGGAGACTTGGAGGAAAAGGAAGAGGCTGAGCTGCATTCTACCATGGTAGAGTAGGGAGTTCTACTTCATTGAAAGCCCACAAAGAGGTCTCACAAACAGCGAGAGCCGAGAACATTGGTCTTTGTACAGAGCGATCTGGCACACAGCAAGTCATTAACAGCAAGAGGAGGAGTAACTGGTTTAACACCCCATTTGATACTTATTCCCCCCCGGGTAACTGAGGAGCCATCACAACTCCCAGTCCCTGTCCCTACGACACCGAGAGCACTCATCAGTTCTCACGTGCAGGGCCCTGTGGAACCGCTGGGTACCAGGGGAAGAGGAGTTACCGGTACAAACAGCGAGACATCAGACGTTGGAATGGCAACTGGTGTTATTCCAGTAGGATCTCTGGGCCACAGCATAAGTCCAGCCGGGAGAGAGGAATCTGGCCACAGCTAGAAGTCCTCTGTTACTGCGGATGCTGCAGCTGGTTCTGGTCTTGGTCTCTAGGTTGGTTTTCCGGACGATCCTCAGGGAGAGGGTTATAGTTGGGATCCTCTTCAGGTGTGTCAAATACCATCTTCCTGGTAAGGGACATGCCCGTCCCACCGAGCAGGCAGGTTAGGATAGGGAGCTGAGGACATGGAAAAACCCCAGCCCTCCTGGGAACACCCCAGCTCTTCCCAGCGCTTGGCTTGTGTCACAGCCACCCTCTATTGTGCCACACGAACTGTTGGCTCAGCTCGACGTGTGACAGTGACAGTACCTTCCTTGATCTCTGGGTCACCTTTGAGCCTCAGCATGAAGCAGAGCATGTTCTGCTTTATCAAACTACAGAAATACATCAGAAAAAAAATCCTACCAGCATCTCGCATTTCCACGAGCAGTAAGAATGCTCCGGTTCAGGTAGCAAAGCTGAAGGTACCAGCAGTTGCTTTATGGACCCTGTGTACGTATATAACGTGCAAAGTGCCAGCGCTTTCTGCAGCGGAGGCATAAACTGGTGAGGTCCTATCAGCATGCCATCGCATTCTGTGGTCACCCCACACCGGCACAGACCAGTTTGCTACGGAAGTGACCCAGGCTGGGGAGCGACACAGCAAAGCCCAGAAAGAATCAGCTGTACTTACAGGAAGCCAGGGGTTAACAGCAGTTTCTTTCCTCCAGGCTGGTTGGGGAAAACATCTTCCAAGAAATAATAGATGTGACCCACGGCAATCCCTGGGGAGAGATGTCACCAAGGTCAGGCCCAGCTGTGACTTTGCCAGCTGAACCAGAGGATGAAGCTCCAAGAATCCCTCAGCGGTGTCCCAACACCCCAGCTCCCACCAGAGCCACCCGTGAGGGCCAGGCTGTTTGCTGCGATGGGCGCAGCAGCAGGCGGGGAGCACCCAGGAGACCAGACACAGCACAAGTGTCAGGCAGAGCTCACCATACCCAACTTCTCACCCTGGGGAAGACACAGCAAAGCACAGGGCACAAGCAAAAGCTCAGCCATGAGGCTGGCCACCAGTTCACTTGAGGAAACCCCCGTCTTAGTTCTTAAATAAGATAAAACCAAGAGAACACTATTGTGCTCCCTAGAGAGCACTGTGGCTGCAAAGTGCCCTTGTTCCCAGCGCCCACCAGCTTTGACTTACCCAGTAAGTCGATGATGATGGAGTTGCCCAGGAGCAGAGAGAATCCCATCAGGACCCAGGGCAAGAAAGGGGCCTGGAAATTAAGAAGCCCAAAGAAGTTCATGCGGATGTAAGGGTTCCTGCGACTCCACACATACACCAGCATGATGGTGAATGCCTGGCCCAGGAAAAACAGGCTGGCGAAGAGTCCAAATAGCTAGAAACTATCGAGTCAAGGAAAAACCTGCCCACCCTCTGCACCACCTCCCACTCTCCCCACCCAAGCTCAGACACCGCTGCCCTGCTGCAGCTGGACAGCTTCTCACAGAGCAGAACAACTGCTTTTCAGACAGTCTCCCTCTTCACTTCCACAAACACTAGCACAAGTACAGGCAGATTTTCCTGTGTTTTGCTTCTGCTCTAGGTATTCTGGGTGAGACATAGGCCAGGGGTGGGCAAGACAAGGGGCATAAGCTGTGCCACACAGCCAGAAGTTGCCCCTCCATCACCGAAGAGCCCCACGTGCTCAGCAGAGCCCTCCCAGGCCTCAGGCCACAAACCTGGCTGGTCTGGGGCACCATAAGGCACTCTGCCCCATGGCACCAAGGAGATTCATAAGACAGCTGTACCACTGCTCAGCAGGCAGTGCTGCTAGAGAGCACACAACACAGCTGGGCTAGCAGCCCCAAACTATCCACAGCACCTCAGAAGACACCAGAAGAATCTCAACCAACTCAAAAGGATACTGTCATAAGAAACCCTCCAAAGAGGAACATGAAGACGAAGTCAGCCGTCCTTCCACGGAAGGAGCCTTCTTCTAGCATGCGGCAGTACCTGTACCTGGGAGCGGGAGAGAAGGAGGGGTTGCAGTATAGGAAATTAACAGCTGGCCACCCGTGTCCCCACAGCATGACTTTACAGGGAATAAGCCAGCTGCAAGCTCTTTCATCCCAGGAAGCTGTCAGCCAGGTGTCCAAGCCCCAGAGCAGAACAGCACAGACTTCACCTCATACCACTGACCCCAGGGAAAGAGAGAGGCATCTGCTCTGCTCCAGCCAGAGCTCACCCCAGGAACGGGCACTGCTCTCCAGCGTGAGCCACAGCAGCACTGCCAGCTTCTTCAGCCCTTTGGCAGGGGCTGCCCCACAGCAAGCAGAGATGGAGGGGACAGGAGGTGGTCACAGTTGCCCGGGGAATGGCTTCAATTCAGAACGAAAGAGCCAAGGGAAGAACCCACAGCCCTAGACTGCTGCCCAGACAGGTCAGGCCGAGGAGGAAGATGGATAGGGGGGAAATAGCGTCTAAGCCAAAAAGGGAGCAGAGAGCTTCACTGAGACCAAAGGATACAGAAATATCATGTTGAAAAAGAAACTGAATCCCAGGGGCCCAAAAAAGAGGAAGTTGGTGATCAGCCTCCATATCTGAAAGAGAAGAGAGAGGAGAGAGAAAAGGAGGTGGACAGACAGGTGTCTCCCCATCACGTGTACAGTCCCTATCCACTGGGGACACCCACTCATGCATCCACCTGCTTCACACCACCCCAGGACACCAGGCACCTGCACGTGGGACCTCCCTCCCCTGCCTGCATCAGAGAACCTCACTCCTCCAGGTGGGGGAAAGATTCCCCTGGTTTTTTGGAGGGGACAAACAGCCACAATTCAGCACCCGCAGCCACAGTAAATCCCTGTTCATGCCACTCTACAATAAAGCCCCCCTACAATAAATTCCACACCCAGCCCAACTGGCTGGTCAAACATCTCACTCAGTATCATAGAGCGGGGAGATGCAAGGTTTGAATACCAGAAAAAAGGAAATGCCAAGATGGCATATGGCAGGGAGAGGCTGGAAGAAGTGATCTCCATCCAGGCATCTGTGACAAGAGAGGACACCATGGTGGTGACCCCACTACTGTCAACCAGAGAAGGCTGGAGTAGTGGGAAAGAAGTCCCTTGGGATCCTACAGCTCTCCCTGACACCCCCAGGGAGCAGGACACCCTAGGCCCAGCCTATCACACACACCCCTCTCTGGGAAGGGGCAAAAAGGACCCCAACACATGGACAAGGCCTCACCTGGAACTTCCTGAAGATGAGGTCAGGGTTGAAATACAGCTGGAAGGGGGTGATGAACTCCAGCTGCTGTGAGAGACAGGAAGAGCAGCTGCCACCCGCTGCCGTCCAGCCCCCTGGCCTCCCCACCATGACACCCCCTCAGGTAACCCAGCCTTCCCCTCAGGGACCCCGGCCTCCCCACCATGACACCTCCTCAGGTGACCCAGCCTCCCCCTCAGGTAACCCAGCCTCCCC
>VXAK01001447.1:377956-423844 GCA_013399435.1 Arenaria interpres | reverse complement strand
CGAGCCCCTGGGGCACCGCCCACTGAAGGCGGGACGAGTCCTCGCAGCCAATGGCATCGGGTACCCCCGTTGAGTGACAGCTGGGGGGTCTCTGGGAGGAGCCACTAGGCGGGGCGGGTCCGACGGGGATGGGGCGGAAGCGCGATGGCGGCGGTGGCTGCTGAGGGGAGAGCGGGTGACCTGGCCCCGCTCCCCGCCTGCCTGTGTCGGGTGGGGCACAGCGCGCTCTGAGGGGTGCTCTGACAAAGGCCTGCAGAACCCTGGCAGCCCGCCGTGACGGCGCTCTCCGGAGCCGCCCGCCCTGGTTACTGCCAGCCGGGCTTCGGGGCGGGGAGCAGGCCCGGCCCAGGGTTCCCGCGGGAGGAGGCTGACCCGGCCTCAGAGCGCTGAGAGCCCCGAGAGGGCCCTTTAGAACCACCGGCGAGGAAGGGAGTGTGTGTTTCCCGCCGCCTGTGATGAAGACCAGAGCCCAGCCGGAGGATGAGCGTGTTGTGCCAAAGCGGGCTGGCGTACCCGGTGTGCGAGGCGCCAGTGTGCACGCAGAGTAGAGGTATTTATTTAAATCATTTCTGCAGAGGCGGGCGCTAGGTGGTAACCCACTGAGCTGGCACCCCGGCCTACAAACTCCTCCCAACATTTATACAGTTCAAAACACAGAAATACACACCCTTAATTATAATTATTGGTTAGCACCTTACCTTACCAATTTCTGTTGGTTAGTACAGCCTCTCGCGTTCATTTAAAGTTACAATGTCCTTTAATTGGTGTGCGCATGCTCCAGTACCGGGGATAGGTCTGTTCAGTCTAATTGAGTTGGTGATCGTGATCTCCCGCTGCCGCCTTTACCTTTCCCCCTGTTACTGCAAATCTTTGTTAAATTTATGCTCCACCCAGCAGCTGTCCAATTTCCAGCTGGTTTCAGTGCCTTCTGTGGAAGGATGTTCCCTTGTTAGCAGCTTTCTGTTCTTCAAGGGTATATTAATTAGCAAGACATTTATTGTTTATACAAAGCGCCCAGTTTCGCAAGGCTGTGTAACCTTTTTACAGCTCTTTGCTCTTGCTTAGTGAGAGATTCTATCTTCTGAAACACATTCTGCCTTTCAAAAGTACGTTCTGCCTTTTTAAAGTACATCAAGGGGATGGGGGGTTAAAGCCAGGTGTTGGGGGAGAGGCTGGGATGCTGGGATAGATGTGAGGGCTCTGGCAGGTGAGAAGAGCTGAGCTTACAAGGGAAGGGACAGTTCCTCCTGAGTGCCAGGAGCTCTGAGAAGGGCTGCCCGTCGTTATGTGGCTGTTATAGCCCAAATGCCCCACAGAGATCGCAGCCCTGGCAGAAAGGGCAACTGAGTTGAAGAACTGAGAGTAAGTGAATGAATAACGAATAAAAGAAATTAATAAATATCCTGCTGCTTTGGATAGGGGGATTAGAGGTTTCTCATCTGCTCTTACTGCCTGTGTAACCTTTTTACAGCTCTTTGAATTCCAGCTCTGTGATTCCTGCCCCTTCCTTGTATGAACCGAGGCTGGAGATGAACATTGGGAGCCTCTCTGCTAGAAGGTCATCATCCTGGAGCTGGGGTCCACTATCTCCACAGAGATGAGAATCCCCATCATCAATCCCACTTACTCCCTGTGGAGGACTATGTGCAAAGCATGCCTCACAAGAAATCTAAAAAAAAGTCATCAGTTTCTCATTTTTCTTTCTTTCCCTTGTTTGCCAGCCAAAACCAGAGAACTCTAGTCGTCCCGGTTTCTATTTAAGGTTTTATTTTCTAAGATTCTTGGGGGCGAAGAGGGAGAAGTGGTGAAATGGATTGGGAAGCTCACCATCTCACACTGGAAGAGGCCAAACAAATTTCAGTGACACCACCAGTTCTCAGGCTGCTTTCTGCCCATGACCTCACTCCCTTCAGAGCTCAGCCAAGCTGACTTCATGCGCTGCAGTACGCCCAGGGGCAGCTTTAGTCTTTATTGCAATCCGTGTCACGTTTTATGGGTTTGGGGAATTATGTCCTTCCACAAGTTCGCATCAGCCTGGCCATGTAGCAGAGTTCACATTTTCTACCTTTGTAGCGACGCCGACATGCTGCCTTCTAGCAAATCATGGAATCTAACTAAAACCCAAAAAAAAAAAAAAAAGCAAACCCAACTCTTTATCTCAGCTGCAAGAAGGCATGAGGGCCTGCTGGAACAGAACCACTACTCCGGAGTTTCTTTGCTGATTTCCTCCTGCGTCATCCTGTTGTCCTTTCCCTGCCCAGGGATCCAGAGCAGATATAAGCACAGGTCTGAGCAGCGGTGACGTACCGGGGCTGCTTGCTCTGTTCTGGGTTCCCCTTCCTTTTGGGAGCAGTTGAATTCAAGTCAATGTGCAGCATCAGTTTCAAAACCCAAGGCAGCAGAAACTCAGAGTTTCCATAAAAATACGTCTGATGCCCAGACTTCAGCCTGTTTTGGATGGACTTTGGAAAAGGTCTCTGTCTGGGGGCTCGTGGAACTGCCTGAGGAACAAATTGGAAGAACTCCCATCTGTCACCTGTGCTCAGGTCACTCACAGAAGTGAAACACGATGGTACCAGAGGCAGCTCTCTTTTCCAGACAGTATTGACCCCTTCTGCATCTGCAGGCTCAGTGGTAGTAACCTGTTGTGCTGTAAACGTTTACAATCCACAAACCCACTCACAAGAAAATATTGCAGGAAAGAAGAACTAGTGTGTCTTGCACACTCACCACTGTGAGTTCATCTGGCCTTTGATTTAAAAAGATATGTATTTCCTGAAAGGGAATGGTTTTGCACATTGACAGAGCACTACTGGACCCTCCTGTTACCTCTGTTCTTGTTTTCCCTATTTCTGAGGTAATTTTAAGGAACACGCAAGCATTTTCCCGGGGTTGCAGGTAAGCTTCACCCCGCAACAGAAACTCCACAGCTTCCTGTCTCAGTTTCTGCAAACCAAAATAGCAACGAGTTTGGAAACAAAAAAAAAAGCTATTAAATCCCCCCATGAGTTAAGCAGCACATAAACCTCAAGAAGGCACATGAGCAAAGATAAATGGGCTGTTGCAGTGTTCATCTCTTTTGTTTGTAGTAAATTATTGTGTGTGTAATTCATGTTTCCTGTCCATAAATGCCAGAGGAACTTGAAGACATGGAATCCATTCTGATTTAGTAAAGACAAAAACAATTCCTTTTGAGCCCATCTGGAACTTGTTTTTATCATAATTGTTTTGGGCTCAGTAATGAGTTCAAGATCTAACTGCCCTTGGTAATTGTTTCAAGAATAAACAGATGCTTTCTTTGAAGGCGGCAGCCCCCAGTTCGCCCAGCGCAGCGCTCGCCGGGGTCGCGGGATGAAAGGAGCCATGTGCCATGTCAGCACAGGCCATAACGAGCCTTGGCGCCCTAGACAGGGGTGCTCAGCCCCTCCGGCAGCTGATGGGGCAGGGGACCAGCCCCCAGCCACCCACTTGGTGAGTGTCCAGCAGGTGACGTGTCCTCTGCTCTTTAACGCCACTGGCATTTTGTTTGTAAATTTATCTGATGCCCTTTTGCGATGTGCCCTGCTGTGACAAGTCATACCTGCCCTGGTGATGTGTAGATATCTCCTCCAGCGGGGCCACAGGGCACACAGCGGAGAGAGCTCATTCCCTGGCCACCCCAAGCCCCTTGCCTGCAGTAATGCTCCATCCTCCAGCAGAGCCCCAATCCTTTTCTTTGAAAGCACAGATACCCCCGGCCGCCCACTCGCAGAGCCTTCCCCCACCAGGATACGAGACACTGAAAGTTCCGTACAAGGTCTCACCCACCCCAGTGCTCCCCAGGACACGCTACACCTGAGATCCCTCGTAGCCCTGGTGTAAAAGAGGCTGCTGCCTGACTGATGGACTGGCACTGGGGACAGATTCAGAGAGAGCAGCACTGAGCTCCCCTACAAGGAGGCCAGCAGGACCTTCCTGGAAGGTTATTTCAGCTCTGGGACTCTGCTCTCAGTGGATGGGCAGCAGGTGCCAAGATCCACCACAGAGCAGTTGTGGAGAGTTTCTGCTCCAGTTTTGGAAAGAAGGCTCCGTGAACCCGCTGTGCGCAGATAAGCTGTGTAATCATAACCGCCCCAGGCACTCCAAATGTTTACTTTTCGATGTTTAATGGCCATATATAAATTCTTTCTCCTTCATTGAAGGATTTCCTGTCCCAAATCAGCTAACTCTACAGTGTGATGGCTAAAGTCAGGAGAAAGTGAATCATACACAATTGGATGGGGTTTTATTTGTTTGTTTGTTAGGAAGAAACTAAAGATAGCACTTAGAGCACAGCCCTCCAAGGCCATGTGGTTTGCACAGGGTTTGCTGTAAATCAAAGTTTATATTATTTTTATTTCCTATGTTTTTTGCTTCAAATTGTAGCTTTGCATCTGGCATATCGTGAGAAAGACGATCTCACCTAACTCTCTGTGAGCGAAGCCTGATCATATATCCAAATAAAGCGCCTCTGCCAAAACAGCTTCTGATCATGAGTTGCAGACATCAAGCAAGAAAACATCTGTCTCTTTGCAGAGTTATTTTTTGCCAGTGCTTAATCATTCTTGTTAAATTCTTCTGCCTTGTGATCTGTCCTCTACACCACAGGTCACCTCCCACAGCTGTCAACGAGGAATATCCTTCAAGGGTCTTTATTTTGTAACATCCATTTCATAACTGCTGTGGCCAAATCAGCAAGAGAACTGAAAAACAGTGCTTGTTTGTTATAAAAAGAGGTCTATGTTCAGCTCATGATAGCAGCACATAGGTCTGAGCACGCCATCAGCTGTCGAAGACCCCCACAAGGAGTCAGAAATGGTAATTGTACTTTGGTTTTCACCAGAGGCAGGTCTGTGTGTCCTGTCCTAGTCCAGGTGCCTCTCAGTAAGCCCGGGGACAGCTCTAATGAAATTCTCTACTTGAAGTGAGTGTTAAATGAGAACTCAGGCGGAGTCTGACAGTCGGACACTGTTGCACATATTTTCCTGTCCTTTAATGGGAACATTCAGCAACATTAACTGCCATTTGGCAGAGTCTGAACACTCTTCTCTTGCACACAGGGACAGAGATTTTGTTGAGCTGAGCAGTTTGTTCTCTCTGGCCTTCAGGTCACCCAGCTTCAACTAACGCCTGCATCAGGGTCTGAGACAAAGAAGGGAAGAAAGGCAATAATCCAGCTGCAGCATGGCCTACAGCTCACGATGGACCGAGAAAAGAGTGTTTCAGTTATTTTTAGTACTTTGGGCTTTCTCAGTTTTCCCAGAGAAGCTCTATGGCTTATCAGGAGGATGGAAATGCAGAGTGCTGATCCAACAGCAGGCAGTTCCCTTGGCTGCATCAGTCCCCGTGTCCTCAGAGGACTTGGCTTCCCTGGATCTCCACTGCTCTGGGAAGCATCCCAGTGACTCTGGGTGGTGGCAGAAGCTCTGTCAGCACTGGGTCCCTTCCCTGAGAAACCTCGCAATGAAGCCCATTTCCTGAAGTTCTTATACAGTGTCTTGAACTTACATAAACTGTGGGTTTTTTCTAAGGAGCATTAGTGAACTGAGAATAACGGTGTCACAGCAGGGCACTCATTTCCTACACAGAAAATCCATTTTAACAGCTAAGTTCCATAAACATTGCTTTCCCATAAAAACAGCAGTCCTGCTGGATGTTTCTTGAGAAAGCTGCTTGTTTGTAGATGATGTTGTTTGTCTTCTGTACTCTGAGCAGGTCCTGAAAGAGTCAGGGCAAGCAGACAGAGGTATTTCATATTTCACTGTGATGGTTCTTACAGGAAAGAGAGAAGGGTTTACAGAAATAGCCAGGCTAGAGCTTGGGAGACAGCCAGCAACCAGCAGCTCCAAATCTCTTCGGCAATCTACAGCGCAGCATTTGTAGGCAGAATTCAGCCTGTAGATCCAAGCTTCCCAGAGGGAAATGAGGCCCCTTTTCTCCTCCTGAAGTGTAATTGCACTTGGTCCAGATATCTCGGGGTGAAACACTCTAAAATACGGGAACATCTCAGTGCATGGCAGATCAAAGAGCATGTGTTGATGGTCTTTCCTAATGGCAGGATTACTGCTGATTCCGGCCGGCAGGTAATTACAGGCAGAGACTGTCATCACATTCTTCAAAAAACTTGTCTCCCATGCTCATGCATCGTATTTCACCTCGATTATGGCAGGTTTGAGTTCAGTGAATAAGTATTTGAGGGAAAGAGGGTGGTGGATCCCCTCATGGGTTGACATAAAGATAGTTTAATAGAATAGTAATGGAAGAGAAAGTAAATTAATGGTAAAAGAAAGTGATGCAATACAATTGCTCACCACCCAACAATTGATGGCCCAGCCCATCCCAAGCAGCGATCCCAGATCCCAGCCCCCCAGCCAACCCCCATTTATACAGAGTGTGTGTCTGTGTATGGAATGTCCTTTTGGCCAGCTTCTTCCATCTCAGCTCCCTCTCTGCTTCTATGGGAAGCTGAAAAGGTTCTTGACTTAATACAGGCGTTACTTAGCAACAACTAAACCAATATGTGTTATCAATATTATGCTCATACTAAATCCAAACCACAACAGCCTCTTGGAAGAAAATGAACTCTCTCCCAGGTGAAACCAGGAGGGAAGGTAGAGGTGAGATAAGGAGAGGCTTGAGGAAAGCCCCCTGTGAGGGGGCTGCACCAGCAGAAGGTACAAACACATCCCCTGCCAGCACCTCCCTTGTGCATGGTGTCCAGTGCCTCTAGGACCTCCTTTGGACTGTGACAAATACTGCCTTCAGCTTCTGCTAAATAGGAGACTGTGCACATACTTGCCTTGGAAAAATAAGACAATGCAGTGGTCTAAGCAGGCGAAAATGAACCAGGTCATTGATGGATCCATTTCTGTGTTTCACTGCAGTAGAAATGAGACAGATGGGTCAGTCTGATGGTGCTGAGGCCCAGGGAATGGTTGGAGAGCAGGCTGGCTGGGTGAGCTGCATTCCTTCACCTCTTGTGCAACTAGGGCTATGCTTTGGCATGTTGGCCTCTATCTAAGGAGCTGGAAGTGGAATATTCCCTCAAAGGCTCTCATGACACCTCTCTGTGACTAGAATGACCAAGGCCACTCCACCTGGTCACTGCAGACTGAAACTCCTGTCCCTATCACCTGAGAGGACAAAGACCTGCACTGGGCAGTCCCTGCTTATAAGATGCAGGAAAAAGGAGAAAGCTCTTGCCTAGAACAGAATACGAGGTCCCTTCCAACCCCATATGATTCTATGATTCTATGATATGTGTTTTTCTTCCTGGAAGAGATCCACCCAAACCTGGTCTCATCCAGAGCAGGCAGCAGAAAGAAACTAGAGCTCTCCTTTTTGAACGTGTTACTGTTCTTGAAACATGCTGCCTAAACTGTACATCACTCAACTCTTAACGTGTACAGATACATAGAGTTAACCTCGATTTCCCCAGAGAACACGTTATGGTTTGGGAAGCTGTTAGAAGTAGTGCTCTGGCCCCGCCACACGCCAGAGGCATGTTTGATTCGGAGCTTAATGCAGGAAATTTTGAGCAGCTTCTGCCACTTAGTGGTGGCAGCTGATGCAGCACCACATCCCTACTTAGCATTTATAAGAGAACACTTCTGCGATGCAGAACAGGTCGATATTTCTGTTCAGGTGTAGTAAAACTTGAGTAGGGACAATGGATTTTTTTAAAAAAGGTTTCACTTATTTTGAATACTTTGTAATCTGTCAGGCCACTCACAAATGGCACTCTGCGGGATGAAAGGAGGTTAAAATACCGTGATTATTCCTAAAGGCCAAGTATTTTGTGAAACAGCAGCTTTGCTATTGTTGCTGGCAGCGCAATACGCCTCCATCTCTGCCGGGCCCCATCTCTGGGGTTTGTAAGAGCACGCCGTTTCTCGCTGCCGGGGAGCTCCTTTCTATTTTGCACGGAGCAGCAAGGCTGTCCCTGCTGTTACTGCTGCAGCGTACAGGGGAAAGGGAACCATCTCTGGAACAATAAGCACCTAGCCCTTGAGCCAAACCCATTACACAAGGCGTGTCAGCTACTCTGTCCCCATTAAATGATGCGTAGTTAAGAAGGGAAGAGTGTAAAACACGCTAGTGAAAGATAAGCCAAAAGGCAAAGATGAAAAGTCACTGGAAAAGCCACTCTTACAGTGAGATGAAACCTTTTCGATTCATTAGAATTTAGCTGGAGCCTCTTGGGGATAGAGGAGGGGCTTCTACTGCATAGAGTTATTTAATTTTTAACTAAGATATTAAAAAATAACTGATTTTTAATTTTTTACTCCCAGGGTGTGACCTAAATCCATCATACGAAGGCGTCTCCACCATGCCTCTGTGACCAGCTATGGGGAAGGTCAGTCAATTCCTTGATCAATATCCCCCAAGCACAAAACCAGTTACAGTCCTTGGTTTAATCAGCCCCTGTTGGGCTCAGAAGGGCTCTTCTCTCTGCCCCTGAGGCTGTGGGGAGAACAAGGCTTAAAGAACAGCAGGATAATGGTGTGCGAGAGGGTGTGACAGCTCAAAATGAGCTGAGAACATTTCGATCAGATACTCGTTCTTCCCCAGCAGCCTCCTCTCTGCACCTCAGCACCGGGTTTACCTCCAACACTACATATTGTGTAGATGTGTTACATATTGTGTAATATGCACTTTAATATCATAGAATCATGGAATGGTTTGGGTTGGAAGAGGCCATAAAAATAACGTAGTTCCAACCATAATATATAATGTAATACATATTATGTATTACGCGCTTTAGAAGCAAAAAAATTCACACAGCATCTGTAAAAGCAAAGCCCTCTGCCTCCTGTGAAGTGAAAGTCAGAGATGGTCATTTGGTGACAAAATCAAGTGCTGTAAGCACTGCTGTTTGCTCTCTGCCAGCCTATGGAGAGGGAGAGGGACTGCAGCCTCCTGCGCATCAGTCCCCCGTCAGCCACAGCCGGATTATTGCCTGTGTGTCACCAGCAGCAGAGTACAGTCCCCTGTCGATGGTCTGGGTGTCACCAGGCCACGGGCAGGAGTACAGTGAAAGGGCTTGGCGTAATGAGGGATTTGAAAGGTTTGGGTTTCACCCGTTCCTGTCACTGGCAGGACCAAGGGAAATAGTCTGGTGTGTCTTTCAGATCCCAGATTGGGTTCCAGGACAAATACAGCCAGACAAAAAGCTGTAGTTTACTCCTGCTTTGCTCACGCTTAATCAGACAAGCGCTACTTGTGCCAGATCCTTGGTGAGGGAATTCATGCCCTAAGCCACACTGGCCTTCGAGAGGATTTAGACAGCTCTGGGTCTTGCAGAATCATTTCCCCAAACTGTCCTGTACTTTCAACAAAATTAATTGAACTGTCTTGCTAATGAACGTACAGCCCTGTTTGGAGAATGTAAATCAGCTGGCAAAACACCTGCCAAGTCAAGTGTCTTATCCTAATGTAATGGGTGACTAAATACACATTCCTATGCTGGAGATTTAAATAATCCTTTAGAGCACTGCTGAGAGTACCAGAGGCTTTGGCAGACAGAGGAAAACCTACCAAAGAGGATGAACAAGCTGCAGAGACTGGTAAAAAACATCTATTTTACTATTATTGTTGACAGATCAATTTTTTTAATTTTAATTTTTAGAAAGCTAAGTACTATCAGATTCTTGCAGAATTCTTTGTCCAACTCATCACAGTCTTGGGATAAAACTGACAGACCGGTGGCTCTCCTGGCAGCTGCGTGCCACCACGGTGGCTGGGGCAATAGTGCGGAAACGGGTGCTAAAGAAGGTTTAGGAAGGTCACCCCGTAACTACAGCTCAGCTCTGAGCACAGAAATGTTTGGTGGCTCCTGGAGGGAGGAGCAAACTGTTTTCCCGTAGCCCATGGCCACTGAAGAGCTCCGGGATACAGGACCTGGTAGGGGATGGGCTCTGTCATGAAAGCGAGGAAACGAGCAGGGGTGGTACATCCCTAGGCTTTGGGATTAAAAAGCAAGAAAGGTGCTATTGTAGGGAGAGTAAAACTCTGTCACTTGGAGAACTGGAATAACTGGGAAGAGCAGAGATCTCAGGTGCGCAGTCCTTAGCTCAGGTCTCGGTAACGGGACAGGAAAGTGGTGGAGCCAAGGAAAGTGCCAGCAAGTCAGACGTACCCGCTTCTAACTGGGACAGGAGAGAGCTCAGCTTCTTCGTGCTGCAGGGGCTGGAACCCTCTGGCTTTAGTTCTGTCCTGGGAGAAGGTCCTGTCTTGGGTTGGTGTGGAAGTTATTTACAACAAAAGGCTTTGAGGAAAGGAAAAATACAAGATTATTTGAATTTGTGATTTTGGAGCAAAACTTTCCTTTTCTTTGGTAGGTGGCTCTGTAAGAAGAAAACAAGCAGATAGAGCAGAGAGAGCTCCCCAGCACGGGTTTATCTAAGTTCTTCTCGGGGTCAGTGGGGTCATACTCATGTGGCAAAACACAAACAAGCCTCAAGTCCCCTGCACTTACTGGTGAAGAGCCAAGCCTGAGCGTGGCTCCCAGTGGGAGGGGTTTGCAAGCAGGGGGCTGACAAAGGCCATCCTGGCCCTGGGCCACCCAGAACATTGTGCAGAAGGTGACAGGCTAAAGGCCAGGGGTCCCCAGCAAGCTCAGAGTGGTCTTGAGACATGGGACAGTGCTCCCAGTCCAAGGGCACCATCAGGGCACAGTTTGCCAGTCACAGGATCTCACGTACAGGCGGAGAAACTAAAGGCACAGGCACAAAATAGGTGTGAACTGAGAAGGACAAGGATGGGGGGTGACACAGAGAGAGACCAGCCAAGGGGGTGTGTGGTGTCAAGGAGGAAGGGATGGCCGCTGGTGGGTGAGGTGAACATGGAGACGTGATGCTACTCACACTCAGCTCTGCTGCTCTGCAGAAGCTGTAGGTCAATTTGAAGGCAGAGGCACACGGGAAAGTGTCCAGGCAATAGTGGCCTGAGGCTTGCACACATGGCAGAGGAGAAAACATCAACAAAACCATTTGGACAGTTTCTGCACAGTGTCCCTGGCTCTCCACAGCCAGCCCCAGTGCTCTCCTGATGCAGGACACACATTTATACTGTGACGTTCAGGGCATCCTGCTGCAAGGGGAAAAAAAGGCACATAGTTTTTGCTGGCAAGCCTGGCAGCAGGCTGTCAGTTGCCATCCCGTGTCAGCCAGGACAGCCTGTTCTACACCCTTCAGAAAGGCAAGAGACCCCGCTTTTAAACCAACACCCTCATCCCGGGATGCTGCGTGGAGCAGCCCCGCTCCCCTGCCCCTGCTTCCGAAGGCACAGCGGCCGCGTGAGATGGCAATGTTATCAATGGGCAGAGCTGATGAAGAAGTAACCTCCAGGAGACCAGAAGATGGCAGAGGACCCACTCTCTGCCACATGCTTCAGCTGTATTATCATACTGAAGAGGTAGAAAATACTCTGGCTGAATAGGCAATTGTAGATGGCTCAACATGAGACCATATGAGAACAACTGCGTAATGAGACAGTTCAGCAGAGAGACATTGTCTGCTCTGTACAACATGTGAAGCAGCATAGGAAAGACACTCTATTTTAAATTAAAATCTGTGTCATTACCATGAAAAGGCAGGAGAAATAGCATACCATGAATCAGAAATGCACTGGAGATAAATGGCCATGAGAAAATCCCCTGTACCACAGGGAAGCTCCGTCCCATAGAGCTCAGCTAGAAATGAGGCAGAAATGAAACTTTGGCAATGCTCCTTGAATAATTCATCACATGAGTACAGTTTTTTGTAATGAATTGAATTAATTGAAGCTATAACACCAGCCTCTACCAGTATTTACTGGTTTTGCACTGACTTCTGGCACGCATACACATTAAATATTAAACCAAAGACATTTGTGGGCCTTTGGCCCAAAGCAGTCCCAAATTCTTTGTGAATGGCAATGAATTAATACTATTCTGCA
Source organism: Arenaria interpres (assembly GCA_013399435.1). Classification (NCBI taxonomy): domain Eukaryota; kingdom Metazoa; phylum Chordata; class Aves; order Charadriiformes; family Scolopacidae; genus Arenaria; species Arenaria interpres. Next base: position 411,889 of record VXAK01001447.1, on the reverse strand, counting down.
GTAGAGGGAGACAGTTTAAAAAACTGGGAGTGGGAGAAGGGAAGAGGGGGTTGTCTGTCTTTGGCATCTCCCATTTTATGGCAACACTCGTAGCCTCTTCTGATCTTCACTTCATACCACTCGAAGTGGGAATAGAGCAAATGTCTGTTGAGCCATTTTATTCCATGCGAGGAAGCCATGTGTTTTCTCTCCATCTTTTCCAGCTCCAGAGCAAGGTCCTGATCCTGACAATATGTGCCGCTGGGATTGGAGGCACTTTCCAATACGGCTACAACATCTCCATCATCAATGCTCCGACCGCGGTAAGTGCTGCGGGTCCGAGCGCCGGCTCCTCCTTCCTCGTCCGGCTGCAGACAGGGATCTGCTGCTGGGAGCGGAGCTGGGGGCTGGAAGGGAAGGATGTGTTGGTCCCTCTGGATAATTCATACCTGAAGTTTGGGACTTTGTTGCCAAGAGGCACACTTGAGCAGCACCTAGTTCACAATAATTTATTCAAAAGCCTTGTTTCAACTGCTTTAGCAAATCGAATTCTAAAATTTTCCAACCTGCATCCTTTGATATTGGTTTTTGCCCTTAAATTCAAACTCAGACCTGTGAAATACATGTTTAACTTACCCAAGATAGCTACATATAGAGACAAACCAAGTACAGCTTTTCAACAGCTACAGTTTTACACTCTTAACCCTCTGTTAAAAACGCATCTAAGAACTGGAGGCCTTTTTCAACCAAAGGTTTGGAGGCGTGAACACAGAATAAACAGATAGATTAATAAGAAAAGCTTCATGTTTCTCGGTGTCCTTCATCTCCAAGTCATGGTTATGCAGCACTCTCCTTCCCTCCCAGTACATCCAGACCTTCATGAACCAGACCTGGCTGGAGCGCACGGGCGTCCCCCTGGAGAGCAACCTGCTCCTGCTGCTGTGGTCGCTCACCGTCTCTGCCTACCCGCTGGGAGGGCTCGCCGGGGCGCTGGTCGCTGGTCCCATGGCCATCATGGTGGGCAGGTAAGAGGCCACTGCATTGTAATTTCAAGCTTTGCAGCTTCCATGAGTCCAGGAGGAATTATGAGCCCTGCAGGACAACACCCACTGTAGTTAAAAGTCATGAGAACATGTTTTCTATCACAGATCAACCTGACATTAAAATTTTGAGCTGAGAAACTTGCAGATAGGGCAGTATTTTGCATCTCAAAACCCAACAGGGAACAGCTCTTTTCCCATCTTACCTTCTCATTGTATTCTGACCCAGCTGAAGAGCTACAAGGATTTCAGCTCAACTCCAGATCACAGTAACCGCCTGCATAATCACCACCAGTTTTGTGCACAGTTTTCTGCCATCCTTTGAAACAGGAAATCATGATGGAACAGACCAAGGATTTTTCTTGAAAATTAACTGTGGGAATTGATGGGAATGACACTGAAAAAACAGAGGGTGCTTGCAAAGAGCAGTTATTGCATCCCAGGTCGTCACATCCCACAGGCTGTGTATCCAAATCCACCTTTTTGACTGAAATATTTCAGGAGGTATTTGCTAAATCTTCACAGTTGCTTTTTTTCCCTGTGCTTGAGTCTCTGAAAAATGTCTGTCTCTCCTCACCTCTCATACACAGCTCTACCCCCAGGTTTCTTCAGAAGAAAACAAGCGTTACCAACACAGACTAATAGGAAGTTAGATTTCGCCTCCCTCTCTTGATCCCAAAGTTTTCCTTGCTGTGGTGTCACTTCTGTTTGTTCCTCTCCTCTGATGAAGCAGCACCACTGTGGTTTGGGCTGGGGCTGGAACACTGTCTCCCACAGCCCAGGTGTTTCATGGCTGTGAAGATCTGGAAAGGATATGGCTTCCTTATCTGGTTAAAAGTTTAGAGCTTTCCCCTTGGACTGCTTTAGAATAAAATCCTATCCCATCATGAATAAGAGAAAAAAAGACTGACTGCTGAAGAGTGGGTAGGGCAGAGGGCTGGGACTAGAGACAATTACTGGTCTCTTTTTATTTTTTCCTGGTTTTGCCCAGAAATTCCTCCTGGGACACATGAAAACTTTCTCACAAAAGTTTCATAAGGATCGTTACTATTACATGAAAAATACCTGTTTCAAAAAAGGAGCATTTTTCAGAGCCAAACTTCCAGGCGTGGCAGGTTGGATCCGCCGGGTGAAATGTGTTACCTGAACTGAACCTGACACACGTGCTCACAGCCGTCTCTTTTCTCCCTGAAGGAAGATGTCCCTGCTGCTGAACAACGTCTTTGTGATCACCGCCGCGCTCTTGTCGGGGTTCAGCCGAATGGCAAAATCCTTTGAAATGATTATGCTCAGCAGATTTTTCACTGGCGTGAACGCAGGTACGGCAAGGCCAGAAACACAACAGGACACACGTGGTAACAACTGTCAATTAGAAATAGGAGATATTTAAATAGGAATGATCTGAGACATTAAAGCCATTAGTCCTCTGGTCTGACCACGCACATGTACATGAATGAGGAAGTTGTATGTACAGATTTTATAGTTTGTTTCTAAGGACTTTTTTTAAAAGCATAATCAGGCAGATCTGTTTGTCTAATGTATGTGAGAGTGTCTGTGTGCTCTCTGCACACAGGGAGGGCAGGCCTGGGAGAAACTGAGCTGAAAATTGAGCCCTTTCTGCTTGTAAGAACGTTATCAGTCATTCACCAGCACAAGCACCAACATTAAAGCTTTTATAGAAGCTCATCCAAAGGAATAATGATTGATACGAGTGACTTAAAATAGGATCTTCCCCCCAAAACAGGGGACTAGAGGGAGCATCACTTATAACCTTGGATTTGGTGCTCAGACCATAGGAGTGAGGCCCCAGCAGGTTTCAGAGTCATTATCCACGACTACTTAAGAGTGTGGAAATGCATGTTTAGTAGCTTATACAATGATTAAGGGTGAAAGTGAAGGTTTAGGTAAATAATAAGCACTGGTAGATCAGTCATTACTCGGCCCGTGACAGGAGAGTCAAGCTGGTGATCTGGCGAGGTGGTTGACTCTGTTTGTCGTCCTCTCCTCAGCCTCCGAGCTGAAGTGGGTGTTTCTCTGCCTTGCCCAGGTGTCAGCATGAACATTCAGCCCATGTACCTGGCAGAAAGCGCCCCAAAGAAGCTCAGGGGAGCCGTGGCCTTGACCTCGGCATCGTTTACAGCCCTGGGGCTGGTGCTGGGGCAGGTTGTTGGACTCAGGTAACGTAGAGCAAGAAGCCCAGTTTATACTTATTAAATCTTTCTCTTTTTCTTTTTTTTCTTTCCTACCCCTCTCTCCTCTTTCCTTTCTGGTGCCCACACGCGGCAGAGGACACTGGGCTCTTGCCATGTTGTAGAATGTACTGAGCAAAGTATGTTTTGGGTTTTTTCCTCCAGGGAGCTGCTAGGAGGGGAGGAGAGCTGGCCGTTCCTCTTAGCTAGCAATGCTGTGCCTGCCCTCATCCAGCTCACGGCTCTGCCTTGGCTCCCCGAAAGTCCCAGATACCTCTTGATCGACCGTGGAGATAAAGAATCCTGCATCTCTGGTGAGTTGAGGGTGACTGTCAGCCTCTCGCTGAGCACCTGAGACCCACCGACCGGGCAGATAAACACTGAGAAGATTGTATATTCTTAAATACAGCCCAGAGTGTTTGCTCCAAAGCAGACTGCTTTCCAACACAACTACCCTGTTTGGTGACTGCCAACCTCCTGAGCAGAAAAGCTTTAAGCCCAATACCGTGGCTATGTCACTGGTCCCATGGATAATGTTTTTCTAAACCAGAGGACCGTGTTTGGTCTGTACAAACTATGTTTGTAATTGCATGAGCTGCTGTAGCACTAATCAGTGCCCAGGCGGCGGCTGGGGGTGTGTTGGTGTGAACGACCACAGCAGTTCTGAACACGGAGGAATCTACACTGCTCTGCATCCTGCCCTTGTGCACAGGCTGGGCCCGACTTCCTGCCTGTAGGAAGTGTCAGATCAAGTTCCAAAGATGAACACTTCCTCTTTCCAAACTAAAGATCACTCTATAACCTTAAATATTTTGATCTACTGGGATAATTGAAAGACATCTTCCTGCAAAAGACTGCTGCAATGGCAGGGTCAGAAGGTGGGACTTTTGTTCACAGTGACAAGTATGTTTTGTAACTGTGAAGTGAAACAAATTGCGGTTGAAGAGCTCATGACCAAATCTGCAGCCAATTCATATTAAGGGATTTGCTTAGATTTGTAGCATACAAATCCCCGTATCCAGCGCGGCTGGAATTAGTTTCTGGGAAATATGTACTGGGTACCCAGAACATCTTAATTGCCTGCGTTTCCCAGGGAAGTCACCCGAGGTCTGTGTCAGAAGCGCGGCTGCTGAAACGGCACGGGTTGGAAATATTCTCTTGTCAAACACCGGTGAGGGATTTGCACTCCCTTTGCCCCAAATCCTTCACAACCACAACGGGCCACCTCTGTGAAGGTGACACCACCATCACAGAGCCCGTCCTACAGCTTTCTGCAACCATCAGAAGGGTTTGCTGCTCGATCCTTCCCCCTGCAGAGCCAGCAAAACGCGGGTGAAGCTCAGAGGGTTTCTGAAGCTCAGAGAGTTTCCCTTGTCCTTGCAGCCCTGCAGAAGCTCCGAGGCAGCGAAGACCTCAGCGTGGAGCTGGAGGAGATGCTGGCTGAGCAGGCTGCCGTCAAAGGCCAGAGAGCGAAGAACCCTTGGGAGCTGCTCAGGAACCCGGCTCTGCGGTGGCAGGTGCTGAGCGTGGTGGTGCTGAGCAGCGCCATGCAGCTCTGCGGCAACGACTCGGTGAGCGGCCGCGGCCACTGCACTCACAGACACGGGTGCAGGACCTGGGGTTTAACGTTCCTGCTGCAGGAGAGGGAGAGATCGTGGTCTGCTCCACCTGTGGAGACCTTCAGGCCCCAGGTGCTCGGGTCCCAATCTGCCTCATGGCAGGATTCAGAGGGTGCTGTCAAAATAGCCTGTGTGACGGCACAGTCGTCATCCTCTGTGTGGTCCCTCAGGAACAGCAATGGGATGTATTTCCAGATGTTTTCCCTTACTGCTTTCTCCTCTCTTCTCTCCCCAGATGTATTTCTATGCAGCTTATGTGTTCCGAGAGGCTGGAATTCCTCAGGACAAAATCCCGTATGTTGTAATCGGCACGGGGAGCTGTGAACTGATCGCGTCTGTCACCTGTGTGAGGCCCTTAACGCTCTCTGCTGACACGCAGCCCCTAGGCCGGGAGGAGGCTGTTCGTTACACATTTTGGGGGGGCCTTTGGCGCCAGGGAAGCCCCCCCCGAGCAGCAGCCGGGCAGGCTCTGGGCTCTCAGGCCCAGGCGGGTTCATGTTCTGCCACACACTGCGTCCTCAGCGCTGGCTGAAAACTCTGAAAAGCCTAACTTCTTGCCGCTGTGGGGAGTGGACGGGTTCAGGCTGCAGCTGGGACCTCCCCATCCGCCCTGAACACGCTCCCTGCCCCACTCCTGCCAGCAGACCCCTCCCTTTGAACGACTCCTCTTTCTTTGGACAAAATCCTTAACGTAGCTGTAGAGCGAGCGAGGCGCAGGGTATTGCCATGGGAAGGGGGAGCAGGCGGGAAGTAGAAACGCAAGTTAAAGATCTTGCTCTATTTCCCTGGGTTCCTTTGTGCAGAACATGATTATAGACTACGCCGGTCGGAGGCCGCTGCTCCTGGGGGGATACATCTTCATGGCAGGATGGGCCGTGGTCTTCATGGTCGCTCTGAGCCAGCAGGTAACAAATCTAATTGAATTAAGGGGAATGGAGTCGGGCTTTGCCTTTCCTACAAGTGGGGTGTTTGGTGGTGGCCAGTAACCCTAAGTGCCCTCCCTGGTCCCCGTTGCTCTTTGTGGCTGCAGACGCAGATCAGCTGGATGCCGTACCTCAGCATGGCCTGCATTTTCGCCTACATCCTCAGCTTTGGAATCGGACCAGGTCGGTTCCCTGAGGGTTTTCACCGAAACTTTTGGGTGCTCCGAGATGCGTGCAAGGAGCTTATGGGAACTCTCAGAGCAAGGCAATTCCTAACACCAGGGACTGACGCCTACGTCACCTCATCATTCACGTGCCGACACCCGGCAGCACAATTTTCACACTGCTCGTTACCTGCTAGCGGGCATTCTCCTGGCAGAACCCGTGAGCTTCTGTGGTTGCGGGGCAGCAGGAGGCTGTGTGTGTGCTGGGGTGTGAGCAGATGCGGGGCTCTGTTTGCTCCCGTGAGCTTGAAGGGAGGCGGGTAAGAGACGAACCGAGCTGCCGGCATCACGTGCCACAGGAGCTGGCGGTGATTGTCCCCGTCCCTGCAGTGTCATAGGGTTGAATTAATAATAAGCCATTCTCACAGTTGGCTCCTAGAGAGAATAATCTGGATTTCCAAACCTTTCCCAGCAGCTGATTGTAAGGTGAGAGAGTTTGAATAATTAGCCAGTCCTTAATATTTAACCTAAAAATTCCCCGGTGCAGTAATTCTCTATTACCACTTGTTTTGGCATTATTATCTAGCGAGAATAATCTCCTGAATACTAATTTACTGTTCTCATATACTTCATGTTGCTTTTGCTCGTTAGTGTCTGTTCTCTAGTTATTCATGCAGTATCTGCACTGTCACTAACCTTCTTCCCGCTCCTTTTCCAGCGGGTGTGACAGGAGTTCTGCCCACCGAGGTTTTTGACCAGCTCTCCCGGCCGGCTGCGTACATGATCTGTGGCTCCCTGCTCTGGTTCAACCTATTCCTGGTCGGAACGGCCTTTCCGTTCATCGTGGTGGGTCCCCGCGTGTCCCCCGGCTCTGCCCCGCTTCCTACCGGCGGTTCTGACGGTCACCGGGAGCAGGGACAGGGCTGGGGCATCGCGGCTGCAGAGTCGCAGCGGGACAGCCCTGACGTGAGAAGGGTCTTTATGAGGAAAGTGCCCAGAATTCCTCTAAACCGAACTTCCTCCGTGTTTCCCGCGGTGATTCCCGATGTCAGGCTGGAAGCAGAGTAATTTGGGGCAGGGATGGCCCATTTTCCTCCTCTGCCCTCAGCCGAGAGCAGCTGGGCCTGGAGCGGAGATGTAATTCTCCTTGGCCAGACCCTAGAACCGTTTCCGAAAGTGATTCCCGCAGCGAAAGGGAGCGGAACTCCACAATATCCCACCCTGTCTCATCCCTGCTGCGGCTCCCCGTTCTGTACCATTACAGAGTGACACAAAGGGAAAAAGCCATTTTGAGGTGCTCTTCTTGCTACGGCAAATCTCCCAAACTGTGCTGGGGAGCAGCTGCCTCCAGGCGCGTGAGGCCCCCACCAGGGCCCGCAGAGTTACCCCCTGGGTGAAGTTGGTCCGTGCAGACACTGGGATTGGTGGCCCGTTTGTCATCGAGCAGAATGTCACTGATGCTCTCTTCTTTTTTTTTTTCCTCCCCCTCAGAAAAGCCTCGGGCATTTCTGCTACGTCCCGTTCCTCGTGGTCTGCGTCTGCACCGCTCTCTACGTTGGGCTTTTCCTTCCCGAGACAAAGGGAAAGTCCTTCCTGGAGATCTCAGAGGAGTTCAAGAAACGGAACTTCAAGGCTGGGACCCAGGCGGGGTTTTATAAAGGCCCCGAGGAGATCAAATCCACCGTGTTGTAGCAGAAGAGCGGAGTCTGGTACCTGGGGAAAGGCAGCAGCGGGGGGAGGCGGGGTTAGGGACAATCTGTCACCCTTAGGGGTTCACCCGGAGAAGAGATACTCGATCTGATAAATCCCTACAAAAGTGTAATAATCTGGTTTTAGTGCAAAGGAACAGATACATATTTTAGGATCCATATTAGAGAGCGACCGACCGACGCCTTGTGTCACCAAACACCACCATGCAACGCCTGAGCAAATTTCTGCTGAATTTCTTCTACATTTCTCCTCCGCCCAACCAGTAACTTCCAGCCCAGACGCCGGCCTTTCTTTGTCCCTGAATTTGGGCTCCCCGACACAGAAATTAATACGATTAAGTTCTGTTTTCAGACACGGGCTGAAATTCTCAGTCCCTTGTCTTGGTGCTCCCGTTGTTTCTGTTATTAAGTGATTTCACATAGACCCCTACTTGTTGAGCAATAGCGAGCAGTTAATTATTTTCAGCTGTAAAAACATGTGACAGATGGATTAGGGAGAAAGCTGCTGGTACTTGCTAAGTGGCTTATTATACAACTGACTTTTGGGCATTGTTTCATGAACTATTTATTCTGGACTGCTTTTCTTCACGGCCTGTTTGTTGTCTTCCAGTCCCACGTCGTAAAGCCTGAGGAAATCCTCCGGTCCCGTCTGTCCCGCCCTCAGGGAGGCTGCGGGGGCGTCCTGCCGGGTCCTGCCCCTGCGCTCGGCCGGGGGGAGAGCGTGGGGAGATCCCACGGCACCAGCTCGGTCTGGGTGTGGAGATGCGGATCCCAGCAGGACACTCTCCGCAGCAGGTCCTTGGTTGTCTCCAGAGAGCTCATTGGAAAGGACCCCGATGGGACACTGGGTCTCCTTGGCCGCCCTGGGACAAACCGGGCACCGCTCCTTGTTAAATTCACAGGCACCGGGGCAACGGGCGACGGTTCTTCCAGTTCCTTCTCAGAAAATCACAATCAAGCCATCTCTCTTCTTTTTGCTTTGTGTGACACTCACCGCGCTGCTGATGGGTGCACCAGAGAACACATACATTTTCAAAATAAGCAGTTAAAGTTTCTTTCAGTGTGTTTTTGGACTACTTTTTTTTCTTTTTTTTTTAAATACAGCAGTTTTGAAAAACAAGACTGTAAAAATCTCTGGAGTGCGTTAGTGTCACGCTGGGCACAAACGGAGCAGCAGAAGAGGAGTCTGTGCAAGGACTATCTTTCAGAGAATCACAACGGTTTGGGTGGGAAGGGACCTTAAAGCCCCCCCAGTGCCACCCCCTGCCCTGGGCAGGGACACCTCCCACCAGCCCAGGTTGCTCCAAGCCCCCTCCAACCTGGCCTTGAACCCCTCCAGGGATGGGGCAGCCACAGCTTCTCTGGGCAACCTGGGCCAGCGCCCGTGGCCGGCTCACGCTGAGCTTCTCATCACCCAACACCCCCAGTCCTTCCCCTCGGGGCCGCTCTCTCGCCCAGCCTGGGGCTGTGCCGGGGATTGCCCCGACCACGTGCAGGACCTTGCCCTTGGCCTGGGTGAACTTCACGAGGTTCACATGGACCCACCTCTCAGCCTGTCCAGGTCCCTCTGGGTGCCGTCCCGTCCCTCCGGCGTGTCACCGCGCCACACGGCTCGGGGTCTGTCACTACCTAAGGCTTGTAAAATAGGAAAAAATAAAGCTAAGCTTGTGTTCCTCTGTGGTTGGTGCTATTTTAGAGGTCATTCGTCTGCAGCCACGGGCACGAGCAGCTGTCTCTTGCAACAGCAAGATTTTGAAATACGCAGAGTTTTGGGACAGGACAACGGAGACCGTGGCTCCGTGGAGCTGGGAACTGCAGAGACGCCCTGGAGGGAGCGCCGAGGGACGGAGGGACAGAGCAAGCCCCACAGTCAGAGAAGAATTGGTTAAAACTGGGAGAAGTTTCCCAAGGCCCAGAGGTCCTCACCTTGGCCGGGGCCTGGAAGGACGGAGCCCTCTGGCCCCACGGTCCGAGACGCGTCCCCTCCGGAGCGAGGGCCGTTGCTCGCTCCAACTTCCAGCATTTTTTATAACTGTGGCCCCAAATCGGGTGTCTTTAGACTGATTAAGCAAAGTCAAACAGTGGTTACATTTTAATTGGTCTAAATGGTTACATTTTAATTGAAGGATTTAACAAGTTGGTTAATATTTGCTGAATTAAAACACCTTCAACTGAAAAATTTTTTTAAAAATGGTGCTTGTTCAGGTCAATTTTCTTACCCTGTGAAGTGCTGGGCACGAATACGTCCGAAACGGGATCCCCAGAGACAGAGAGTTCATGTCAGTGTTTACAAAAAAAGTAAAGATATCATTTATTCATTTTACAGTCAGGGTTTAAAACTGGGATTCAACTCTCCGGGCCTTTACACGGGATTGAAGGGGCAGAGGCTGGAACCTTCAGGCAACGACCGTTACCCAGAGCGGCCCCTGACCCCGTCCCTCGGGAGCCGAACACGGGTTTGGGCTTCACCGGGGGTTTCTGTGTCGAGGCTGGAAACAGCCGTCGGGACCTTCTTCAAAGGCAGAAACATCACCCCAAACCTCGGCCCAGCCCAGTCCACCCCAGTCCGCACCAGTCCCTGGAGTCTGGCTCCCACCGGCGCCTCCTCTACTGTCCCTCACTCACCTCCCGCCGCCCCTGGTCCCGCAGCTGCTGCTGGAGCTTCCTCCTCCCCAGGGACCCGCCAGAACCGCCCGCGTCGCCCAAATTACCTGCCGTTTCACCAGTAACGACCCAGTGAGGACAAACCAAAGGGCAAGAGCTCCACGGCAGAGCAAAGGGAGTGAGAACACCGAGAAAGGACAAAATGACGCGTGGAAATACCGTCCCAGGCTCCTCCGTCTCCGTGCATCGAGTGACTTTCTCCAGAGCCACCGGGGAGCGTGAGGACAGCCCTGCGGCAGGAGGCGGCCACCTCTGCAGCCTGGGAGAGGATTCTCTCTTGTTCTTCCCCCAGTAGAATTTTTGCGGTCGGTGTTTTTCCCTTTCCGCTGTTATAAAACGGCATCAACTAAGTACAGAAAGGAAAAAAAAAAAATAAAATAAAATAAAAAAAAAATATCAATCTGGATCCGATGTGGTTCAAGTAACGGAACGGGGTGGGAGCTGAGAGATACCAAATATCTTGGAAGGAATTCTTTTTAAAAAGCAAAGACAATTGGATTTAAGAGCATTTCTGGCTTCTCACTTGGGAAGCACCGGGTTTGCTTTTCCCTTCACGTTACCCGTCCCGTCTCTCTCCTGCCATCGTTCCCGCTGCGGGGGGAACCTCAGCCCCTCAAAGGACTTTCAACATATATTTATGTTTATTTTCAAGGTCCCTGATAATGGACTTAAAGGCCTTTCATTTCTAATACCTCCTGAAAGATTTTACTTCATCTCATCACCCAAAGTTACAGGCAAATTAACACCCGGAGGCGGAGAAGCGCAGAGTCCGTGGCTGCCGAGACGGAGCCGTCACCAGAGGGGCTTTACTCCAGGCTGGTTCCGGCCACAGCGACCAACCACCGTGAAACAACTTTCAGCAAAAAAAATAATAGTAAAATAGAATTGAGCTTTTACAGGTATTTTAGCATTTCTTCCACGACCATCTGGATGGAAAACAGCCAGGAAACACAAGTCTCTCGCAAATTTATGACTTTGAAAAGATGTTCTATGAAGCAAACTTAGTAAAATGCCACACAATGGTTTCCTATATACGCTTTTTTTCCTTTATATCCCTGAAAACTGGTATTTAAAATCCCCTTTAATTCTTAAATATACTTTTATAAAAATAAAATACTTTGTTTGCTTCAGCTACAGTTTACTTTTTCCAGCGGATTCGCTGCAGTTGGGATTTGCACCCAGGAACCTCTGCCCTCGGGGACACCTGAGCGTCTCCAGGGCCCAGCAGCGTTTGTGGCACCTCTGTCTGTGCCCGCGGCCGCTGGAGCCAGCGACAGCACGCTCATAAGCTTCAAAAGAAGTTAAAAAAGCTCACTTTGTGAACTATTCTGACATAATAAAATAACATCAGGGGTTTGGGCTCTTTACTGTTTACTTTAAATGTCAGAAAAAGCAAATCCCAGATTTAAAATTTTGATTCAAGCAAAGCAAAATACGTTATTATCCTGATTTTATACCCAAGCTCCGACTTGCTTTTCCTTTGCCTATATATAAAAAGTAACAAGTTTTCACTGTTACAGGACGACACAAAAACTAACACTTAGAAATGCTTTTACACTGGTAATTTTTTTTCTTAAGAATCACACGATTTTGCTGTGCAACCTCTCACCCCAGCAAAGCCACCGAAGCAGAGTTGGTTTTTTAAACACGCATTTGCCAGGTTCAAACTTCACGCAGCTTTGGCTATTTCTTTGTGTCTAGAAATAACAATAACGTTTTTATTCACACAAACAGACGGGTTAAACGATGAGCAGAAAACGGAGACGGGAAAAGCTTTGCTGGCAGCGCAGAGACAGCGCCGGGTGCGGAACCCAACAGGGCTCCAGCCGTATCCTCCCCGTCAAAAAGTCCTTCATCTAGTGCTCGATCCACATGGTGACCCGGTACCCAGAAGCTGTTTAAATATGCAAATACAAAGGAAATAATTGACCAAATGCTGCTTTAGCATCTCCTGGCCTTTCACAGCATCACCCGAGAGGTGACTCTGACTTAGTGCCGCCTCCGGGACAGAGAGGTGGGAACAGCCCCGCGCGGGCTCAGGGGAGCAGTTCACAGCTTTGGGGTGAGGATCAGAGATCCCGCTACTTCCCAATAACTAATTATTGATCAGAGGCTTGTAAAAAGAATACATTCAGATATATATATAGAAAGAAGATAATATCAATGATCCATGACTAACTTAATATTCAGCATCCAAAGTAAGTCCAAGCAGGACACCAATAGCAGCAAAATAACTCAGGGTTTTAAACTCTCTTGGTATTAGGAAGACTCTTCTGTCGCCTGCCCCGGCACTCAATAACTCAAAAAGCATGCATTTAAATGGCTTTCTAATTCACAGACGTCAGAACGTATGAAGTGCACCTCAATGCCCAACGCTTCCAGCAATGTAAGGCTGCAGTAACAACACCTGACAACAAAGAGCGATTCTTACTTAAAATCTATGAGCTTTCTCTCTCACTCCAGGCTTTAACACGTTACACCCATAAAGAAATGAAGCCGAAATCGCCCACGTACAAAGCAGCCCATGGACATGAACTTCCCATTCAGGTTCTGTTTGCAAACAGCCACCCGTCCCTTCCCTGCCGGCTGGGGAGGGAAACAAAACCCCAATGTCGCTAATGAGACTGTCAGGGAACAAGGGCTCACAAGACAAACGATTTTATTCAGGTGAAAGATACGAAATCCGCTCCTGGGATTTTTTCAGTAAAACTGGGCAGAGGCTGAACTGAATTTCCTCCCTCCTCTGCAGTCGGGCTTTAGGAACCCGCCGTGTTGCTGCACTATCTGTGGGAAACCAAAGGCAGAGGCCCCCCTGCCCTCCCCAGGCAGCGCACGGCACCGCGGCGCCGCTGGAAGGGGCAAGTGCCACCGGAGCACTCGGTGCTGCAAAGGGAACACCCGTTCATTTACCGCACATCGGCACCAGCTCCACCGCCTCAACAGCTTGTGGTGAAGGGAAAGCAAAGGTTGGTAAAACCTCCAGCCACAGCAGCAAGAGCAGCAAATGTTTCCCCTCCTCAGAGCTGGAAACCTGTTTCAGAGTCTACTTGAAACATCTTTGACTAAGAAAATACCACCCCAAAACCAACCACACCCACAGAAAAGCAATGACTTTGTCTCGGGCAGAGATGGCCTTGCCCCGGTACAGGGGAGAGTGAAAAAATTATTTCTGATGATGAATTGCTACTTTGACATAAAAACAGTTTCTTCTGGTGTTATCCAAAGGACCTGTGAGCCCGACAGGGTACACTGAGGGCACGCTGCCCGCTTGCTTCAACTTCAGCTTCCCTGGTTGCTCTGAGCTCGTGGAGGCTGGAACAAAGCATTCACCGGCGTTAATGGCTTGTGCTCTCACTGCTTTTATTGCCACCAGCCCAGCGGAAAGCTGCCCCGGGAGCAGTGGGAGTCCAGAGGGGCTGGTCCCGGGCACAGTGTGAATCCCCAGGGCGGGTTACGTGTGCAGTTTGAACTCGTAGGTGCTGGTTTTCCACCGGTCGACGTCCGCGTCGATCATGTTGCGCTCGGTGAAGGTGACCTGTCCTTCTGAGTCAACCAGAACGACCGTGTTCGTCCTGGAACGACACGGGGGCAGAAGGTTAGGCCTTGTGTCCGTTACAGGAATTTCCAGGGTCCCAGCCCTCATCCCCCGAGGTTTTAGCCCATTTATTTTCCTGATCACCTCATCCCCGCACCAGCAGGGCAGAAATCGGCCCGGCAAGTTCAAACGGGCACCTTTTATCACCCCACTGCCCCGGTTCCCTGCTGCACGGAGCTGCTCATGGACACAGAGTACGATAAAAGGCCTAACTTTTTTTTAGTGCCAAGTGTTCCACCCAGAAGTAACATAAAGCCAAGTTTTTTCTTCACAGAATTGTCTATTCAGATTTAAACATCGTTCATTATTATCAAAGGACGCTGATCCAGTCACAGGAGAACTTTTCTCTCCCTAGGAGCTTTCCAAAGAGGAGTAGAGGCAAGCAGCGTCGCGCTATCCCATTCTCGCAGCTTTGGCAGAACAGTCTGAGCAGAAAGTGAGACTCTCGCAGTAAAAACAGCAACAGCAGGTACGGGAGAAGTGGAAATACAAGTTCTTTTAAACAAGAGTAACAGGTTTTTAATGTCTGAAAACAGCAGCTCCACAAAACAACAGCACGCCTAAAGAAACCTCCAACCCAGCCGCGCAGATGGAACTATCCTCGCTCTCGGAAGAGAAATGTCTTCTGCAGTTCATCAGCTATGGCAGATAATTATGTTTTTCTGCTAAAAATATGATCTCAACGCTTTTCCTGTTTCGCTAAACTCAAAATCAGAGGTGGTGGGATCTGCTGCTCCCCTGGGGAACCAGGAGAACTGGATTTTCCTGTCTTGGACGAACTGAAGGTCCATCGTGTTTCCCACTAAAGACAGACCATAATGTGTGCTCAAAAAGCTCAGCAGCAGCAAATCTCAGACTCCAGAACGTCGAGCAGGGAAATGCTGAGCGAGGGAATACTTTACTGAATTACACCTGATTAATATTAGAACAAATTTCAAGCAGCCACTATAGAATTAAAACTTAGAGCAGCTCATTTGGGTCTGAGAGATGCTCTGACCCCGTACACAATTATTTCTATGAATTTTTACCTTGTCCCGTACCCGGGGCAGCGCACGCACACGGCTGCGTACTTGTTCAGTATGGGGCGGATGTAATCCTTCCCCTGGTCTTCAATCGCAGGGTCTGGCAACTGACTGGAAAAAAAGAAGTATTAAAATAATAAAATAAAATAAATGTAATTCTCCAACATTAACCCATTCACCCCTCTTGAGCCACGCTGTGCTGACTGAGAGGTTGGCAAATAACAATTGCTTCTCAAAAAGCGTGAATTGTGTTCAAAACTAAAGTACAAGGAAAACCAAAGATAAACCAGCTTGTAAGCTCTTTCCCAGAGAGATTCTTTCAAGGTCTTGAGCTTTTGTCTCAAAGAAGTTTTTTCATACCTTGAGAAGTTTTTCACTTTCCTTGTTACTCTTTGTATTTTAGTTCTGTATTTTAGTTATCTTTTCTCTATTTTACTCTCAGTTGAGACATTAATGATCAAGTCATTTGCAGCACATCACATAATCCAGCATTTTTCTGGAGGAAAGGACTCCATTCCCTTCAGTCTTGTCTGGAATAGCCAGAAAATACCACGGACAATCCTTAAAATAAAGCTTGTGTAGATGCAACAGAGGACAGGGTGAGCTTGCACCCCAATTTCTTGACACATCACAGAACGGTTTGGGTTGGAAGGGACCTTAAAGATCATCCAGTTCCAAGCCCCTGCCCTGGGCAGGGACACCTCCCACCAGACCAGGTTGCTCCAAGCCCCCTCCAACCTGGCCTTGAACCCCTCCAGGGATGGGGCAGCCACAGCTTCTCTGGGCAACCTGGGCCAGGCTCTCACCACCCTCAGAGCAAAGGATTTGAAAAATCACTTGATCTGCTATCAGATGAAAAAAGGAATTAAGAGGGCTTAGCAGACTTCCCAATTACTACTCATTGCTCAGGTGTCTGAGTATTTACTTTGAACCACTGAAAAATGCCACAAACATGAACACTGGCACTAAGACTGAGCTGCTAAAGTCAGGAAAGTGGGTCTATGCACCAGAAACAGCTTTGCTTCAACACAAATCCCCCCTAGAACAGGTAAAAATCAGGCTAAACGTGACAGTGACTGGTCGGTGAGCGATGGTATGAATCTAGAGCCCGGCACCTCCTCTACCCTGCCCCGTGTCTGGACATTTCAACGCTCGGTGAGCACTGCCTGCAGGAATGGTGTGTACTGGGGCTGCTGCTGAGAAATCCCCATTGCTGCACGTCAGGCTCTGTGGAGTGGAGAACACCACTTTTGCCCTTCTCTACCCAGCTTTAATTAATTAATATAAGGCAGAAGTTTCTTTTCTCTCAAAGTAGTTTCTACATGCAATTTTTAAACTGGTCACATGGCATTTTGAGTAAATTCGGACTGTGGTGTTCTTACGGCTCTTGGTTATTCATCACGGTAAGAAGCTCCTGCACCAAGTCTTCTTTGGTGAGGTCTTGACTCCTCTTGACCACTTCTGTGAAAAGCTGCTTCCCATACTGAAGTTTCTTCCATGGTGTATCCAACAAAGAATTACTCAATCCATATATTCCTATACATAAAAAAAACCCAAATAACTTATTAAGCTCTGGAGCAAAGAAAATTAACTTCTGTACTATGCAAAAATAACTTCATCATTATCTTATCCCACACAGTCCAAGGGACAGATGCCATCTGCAAATTCATCACGAATCTCTTATGATAATTTGCTTATTCATCCTATTGCCAGCTTCCATTTTGCTTCAAAAAATAAGTGAGGTCATTAAACGACGTATCGACGATGTGTATCATGTGATAAAACAAATACAACACGCCTGCAGATAGGAAGAATCCCTCAGGGGTGGAATTCTAATAAAATAACCATTTCCCAACAACAACTCTGGACCACTACTGTTGACTGGTTTAGTGGTCCAAAATACCCACTTCAGAGCATAATTGCTTTAATTTTACTAAAATCAGCTAAATTTGAGATTTTCAGCACTGTTATTAACGCAGTGTACACTGTGGTATGAATTCAGGGAAATAGCAAAGCCTTTTTTTTCCTCCCAAAGATAACGGACAGAAACTTTCAGGTATTCCATGACCTAAGCACAAAACATCTTGTAATCATGATATCGTTGAGTTTATTTCTGCAAAGCAACCTCAACCCTTCAAGCTTTACGTGTCATCAAATTAATGAAATCCATAATAAAGAGTTTACATGATAAGTTTTAAGATTTCAAAGCAATAACAAGCAGGTGGTTCCAGACCATTCTGACTCCTTTAAAACAGAGAGCAATATTCAGAGCTTTCTGGAGAAAACCTACCAGGATTTAGGAAAACAGGCTCTGGCTCTCCTTTGTTTCCATAGTAGCAAATTACATCTCCTTTGGTGGTACTGAAAAATATAAATAAGAATTTCTCCTTGAAAAACCATTAGCTTCTCTATTTGATTACGCTCTAATTTCATGCAATCTTCAAACCCAGCAAGATGTTTCTCCCACCGTTACTACCCTGACACCAGAGCTCAGAGATTAACTGATGAGCTCTATTACTCTCCTCCTCAAAACACCGTATCAGCTCCGCCACCGTCAAACAGCACCATTATCATTTTTAAGCATATCTGTAATAAAATTCAGTAAAACCCCAGAACTGCTGCATGGGAAGCAGCCAGGCTTAATGACAGAAATCTGTATGGTTTGAATACCCGGAGATTGCATTGCCCGGGGGAAGGGGACAGCTTAAATCAAAGGAGAATCCATCACGGGAAATACCATTTTCCCACCACCTCTTTGGGATGGCTGCTGCGTTCGGAGGGGCTGGCTTAGTGGCAGAAGTAAAGTTTTAGGCCCACAACATTTTCTAAAATTTCAAATACAAGACTCTCGCACACCCTTCCCTCACCTGGACTCTGCCAGGCCTTCAAGGAGACAGGAAAAGCCTGAGCCAGCCAGAGAGGCTGAGCTGTGCTTTATTTGGCTGCAAATACTAAGCTACGTGTCCGAGGTGCCCAGGACCTTACAGGAGTGAAAAAGGGATGGAGTTCAAAGGATCAGCAGACCTTCTAGGAGGAGATCTGGGTGTCTGAGCTCAGTGATTCAAACACTGAAACCTCTGAAACCAGGATGGTGTGAATCATCTTGCTCAAAGCACGTTACGGCCTTTCAAAGGCAATGGCAGGTCTCCCCTCAGCATCCTTGGTGCACTCTTTATGTAAGAGTTGGCACACAATTAGCACTAATACTAAAAGATCCCTTGGCAGCTAAGAAAGGGGAGCGTTGAGCGGAGCTGTCATTAATAGCCCAGCCTGAGTCCTCGTCCCCAGTCACAGGAGAGAAGAAGCCATGGACTCACAGCTCTGGCACAGCCAGTTTTCCATCAACGGGGGCACAGAAAAAGTAGTGTGCGAGTTGATATTCTAGGTCACCCCTAGTTACTGAGCGGGTGTCTTTCACGGAGCAAATGATGTATATTATTTCAAAAGCAAGTAGTAGTACTTTGAAAAATATAATCCATAAATAAGGATTAATACAATACAGCCAGTGACTAAGCACAGGGAGAACAAGTAAACCGAAGCTAAAAAACAGGAACAAAGTTGGCTGCAAATGTCCTGTTTTAACATTAAGACCTGGGTCATTAAAAAAAAATAAAAAGGCAAAATCATTAAGGCGGGTTTTTTTTTTTCAGTCAAGACACCAGCAATTACACAAACAATTTTATTGATGCATTAAATACTCTCTTTTCAAATTGTTGAACCACGACTTGGAGCCGCCCCAAGCTGAGGCAGGGCAGGGGGCAGAAGGACATTGCTTACATTTCATCAGCATTGAGAAGAAACCCCGCGTGGCTTTCATGGCTTTCATGTGAAGCATCTATTACTACTGAGATTTATGCTGCCTAGAATACTTCCTAGCATATTTATTATTGCTTACATTTTTTTGACAGAATGATGCATCTAAGAGCATAATTTTTATGTAGTTTTAGTTTCTTCTCTTTCGACTGTCAGCTATGGCGATGATTTAAAAAAAACAAAGTCTACTGGCTCCTATTGTCCTCACTTTATCTGAGTCACAACTGGGGGAGCAGCAACACTGCCTTTTGGGAGCTGATTGTGCAGCCACACGAGACCCCGAACCCAGACTGTGTGCCAGATGCCACACATTGAACATAACAGTACATTTAACATAATGGGACAAGTATTCGTGACCGACACCCAGCAGGTACAGCAAGATGAGAAACCAAAAAAATTAGAAAACCTAGAAGTACCAAGTATTTTTTCCGGTACAGTATACTTATTAAAAAAAAAATTAAATGAATAGCTTTTAAATTGACATCGTGAGATGCCACAGAGCGAATTCATTACACTGGACGTCTCAGAGCCCATGTGTGTTTAAAATGAGAGTCACACAAAGCTGCGGGGATAAACAATGAGATTCTCCAAGCAGCAGGGTGGTTTCCAGCTCTCCTCACATCACTGCACCCCATCACCCATTCTGTCACCAAAATAATACTCAGAGATGACACAGATTTCTTTCCTGAAACGTGTACCGGAAAACCCAAATGTTGTCAATCTCTCTCTAAATGTGCTCCTTACGCTCAGCGGTACCACGGGCTCAGATACACCCCCCAAACAGGGCTTCATTTCTGAGTTTCCTCTCCATTTCCCACCGCTCACACAGAGCCAATCACTATCACTGTTTGCTACACAACAGAAGAACACGTGAGGAACAGTTTTCCATCTTCACTTTGCACAGTAATGTGGCCCAATGAAACAGCATCAACTACAATAACGTTTTCCATTTACATAGAAAAGTAACTTCCATTTCTATACTACATTTCTCTCAGGAGTGCTTCTAATTTCCTAAAATGACAAGTTTACATGTCTTGTAGAAATTGCTCTGCATCATTAGCTTGCCAAGAATTTCATTTCACCAGCGTACCCAAGGCTAAGGACGTGTCAAAACGGAGAAGTTAATCAACACATACAGCTTTCTGAGCGATGCTCAGCAAGGAATTATGACCTGTATCACCACGGCAAGACTATTCAATTGAGCATACAATTCCCTACGGCCTGGCACGGAGGAATAAAACAAACAAACCCAACATGAATGATCGCCTTAACAAATAATGGCAACTGAGTCTACTTTAATATCATTACACTTGCAGCCGTTATGACCATTCTATTTACCTAAATTAGAACAAAACCTCAAACTTCCTTATTGCCTGCTAGGTCACACCTTGAATATCACGTTTGCTTGAAAACACAGAAAGGCTATTTATTGCATGATTTTTTCAGTTCCAGAGAGCCTTCCAGTCTATGAAAACTGGCCAGGCAGCACCATGCATTAACCTTCAGGAACCACCTCCTCCAAGCTCAGGAGCAATGGATCCCAACAAAATGGAAATTGGGCAAAACCACAGGGAGGGCACCGTGGATGGACACAGAGCTCCAGACACGTGTGAGCACACAGATGGGTGGGCAATGGAAAGGATTGTGCCAACCACACTGACTATATCAAGTATCCAACATTCTCTCTTCAGCTACAGAAACTGGAAGAAGTTAATGCATTTGAGACTTACTGATTTATTTTTTTTTTTAATGTTGCAGCAAAGATTAATGATACAGCCACTCTGGCAGGAATAATAGCTTGAAAGCTTTCACCTGTTCTAATCCCGCCACAGCAGCCACCTCTCAGAGAAAAATTATGGAGCCAAAGTTCTGTTTTCTCCAAAACACAAGCCACGTAGCCTTCAGGGGAAAGACTGACTATGGGCTGTTAGGGCAAGAGTCACAAGATTTGCGGGAAGCAATGATTAGAATAGAAGATAGCTCTCCAGTGAAAGACAGAAAAACAACAAAGGAAATTATGACTGGAGTAACACTGGAACCTTACATGACCATCAGCAAAACAGAAGAGCTCTAGCTTTCGCTTGTGACAAGCTTCTGTACTGTTATACTTCTGTGCTAAGAAGGGTATGTGCACCACTGCCATTATCTTTCTCCCTTTGACACATGGACTATGACGTTTTGTAGACTTACTTCAAGTCAGCTGCTAATAAATTAAATCCATTGTAAAGATGTCCTTCTACTGAAACTTTCTTCAAGTAAGAGTAGCTGTCCAGATCTGTGGTCAAGAAGTTTGTTACAAGAGCACCTAAGGAAGAGAAGTACATAGAGCAACTTGTATATGTGAAGTCTCTATTCTGACAAGTTTGGTAAAACCAAGAGTAAGACACAAGATTCCTGTTACCAACAGGGTGTAACAGTGGGAAAAACCAAATCCAGACCAACCAACCAGCCTTTAAAAGCCTGACAGCATTGGATCATTCACGTTAAGAGCTTGACTTTTATTCTGAAGAACTCAGTCAAAAGCTCTTGGTTAAAATTTCTACAGAATTCATATTTAGCAACTATTCTTCACTGGCTGTGCCTTTTCTCCCACCCTCCCAAGCTCCTTCTTGCCTTGCTTCATTTCCCTGATGTACGGCCATAAAATGAAATACAAATGACATGGTTTGTTTGTTTCTCTGTACAACATGTTTTGCCCTTGCAATCTATTCCCAGGGCAGCACCAGATGACAGTTAGAAAAACACCTAGTTTTACTTAAAAAAAAAACAAACAAACAACCAAAAACCAGCAACCAGCAACCCACAGATGCGCTCTTTCTGAAGAGGTTTTTCTCCTATTATTTCTGCTCCTCCAATTTATCAATGTGTATGGGAGAAGAGATTATAGTGATCTTTTAGGTTAACCTCCAGCACAGGCCAAGTCACAGTGTTTCCTTGATTTCAGTGTTTGTACAAGAACATATACATTTTAAAAAAGTCTACCGTAATCTAAATCTAGGTCAATGCTTGTCTGGTTGTCCTGACTGTTAATGAGAATTACTTTCAGGAGGAGACAGCTGGAGCTGCATTTCTTGTCTAAACATAACGCCAGGCTCTAGGCACTGCATCTTGTTTTAAATTTGCCTGCTTGATCGGAGTACCGATATCCAAGTCCAGTTCCCCCCACACGCACTCAAACTCATCAGCTCACAAACTCTGTTTACAGCATATAACCATTTTATCTGTCCATTTCCTTCTATTTCTGCTCCTTCATACCTCTTCCTTTTGCATTTTTATCAATCTTTGGCTGCATGTAGTTTGTCAGGGCTGCCATCTTCCCTTTCTTACTGATTCCCAGCCACGTCCCACCTTCTTTTCCTTCCTCCATATCCAGACCTAAGGGAATAAGTAAGAATTAGGTTATTGCATTCATTTTTTAAAATCTCGAGCTGAAATCATGATTTCTTAATGCAAATCCTGTGTCTTGATCAGGCTGAATAAAGTGCAGTAGGCACAAGATTGTCTTCCCGGACAAGGGAAGTAACTCCACTTCAATTATCTACCCTCCAACTCTGCACTATCAAATATTTTCCAAGCTCCTGCAATAATAGATGAGAGATAAGGAGAAAATTAAATTTAAAAGCAAAATCATAAGCTTTCCCTACATGCTAAAATACATATAAAACTTTAAGTAGGCTCAGAATGCTTGTTAGCTCTAAGGCAAGTCTCAGAAGATTAATGTTATTTGGAAGTTTTAATTTACAAGTAACCAGAAAAAAATCTAGAGTTGGCTGGTAACTGATAAAGCTCCTGGACTCTGGTAACAGTAATTTACATTGAGGAGGGGGACCCACAAAACTGAAGCCCACAACCAAAACTCTTACAATTCTTCTTTCAATTCTGAATCATCATGTCATAAGATAACTTTTAATAAAAGATGAAAATAACAGGTTTTGGATCTTTATTAATAAATTCCTTCTTTGCTTCTGGATCCAAAACTTCAGTCTCGGGTTTAGCCATATCACACCTTCACACAACACTTTCCCTGCTGTTCTCTGCCGTGACTGAAAGACTCACAAATAAAACCTCGCAGCTTTTCTGATCAATGCCCAGGGATTAACATAGAGCAAGGGGTGTTCTCCAAAACTGCTGTAAATGCAAAATATTTTTTCATTTTTAAGTCACACAAAGAATAAATTTGGTTTATTTTGGTTCAAGTTGCTGTTTTCATTTGAGATAACATTATTAGCTCAAAGGCACGCATTCACGGGATCTCCACAGATACCCCCCCCGGATGGAGAACAGACCAGCTCCTTATGCCAAATACGGACACAGCTGACAAGGGTATAAAAGACAAAAATTCTGGGCTTTTCTGTTTTCAGGACAGCTTTTTGTTTGTTTATTTTAAACTGCTACGTAGTAGGGGAAGCAGCATCCAGAACGTCTGGCACAGAAGAGAAGCATCAGCCAGAGTTTCAGAAGGGAGGGAGTTGTGGTGCAGTGGGAGCGATTTGTCCCCACAGCCCTCCTTGCCAATGACAGTAACACTTGGCATCAGCAAGGAGTATTCACAATGTCAAAACCTTGCATTTAAACAACGTTTTGTCATCCAGAGCTTCATTTCTGTGTCTAAGGCAAGGCAGAAGTATTGATTACACTCCAAAATGACCACAGATAGATTCCCTACAAAGGGGAAGCCAACAGCTGAGTGACGCTGCTGTCAGCTTAGCAAAATGTAGACATGAAAACTAATAAACTCATGGATCAATAACTAAAATCATTCTGTAGCCTATAAGTTATTAACCAATATGAAATGAGAAAGTTCTCACTCTCTTGAGGCTCGGTTTAATGATTTCAAGTCACTATTACAGACAATGACTCTGTGGAATAACTAATTCCACCTATTTGAAGAAGTATTTCAGTGTATCTGACAAAGCTGAAGTAATCGTTTGTGATGGACAAATTAACTACATTGCTCAGACTGAAATCAGTTAAAGAATGTAAAACTGGGAAAAAACCCACAAGATACTAAAACACAAACAAGACAATAACAGCACGGCTCATGTTTCTTATTAGAAATGCAACACCGCCACCCCAATAACAAAAAATCCAGTACACAATTCCCTTATAAATTGTATGAAAACCACTCAAAACAAGAAGACATACATACCGCTAAGGATCTCATTGCTGCTGTCCCAAAAATCTGCCGATTTGGATGGTCTGTGGTAAAACTCATCTCGATTGGCTGCTAGAATAAGCCTGTGGAACACGAGGGGAAAAGGATGCTATTACTTACAAATAGGAATTTCACAGTGCAGGCGGGAACAGAATCCAATTCTTGCCACGGCATCAGCTCATTTGAGGTGTGAAACCGTCCTTCGTCCTCCCCTCTCACCTCTGTCGCTCAGTGCAAAGGCTGAGCGACACCCGACGCAGCCTCCTCGCGTCTCCAGACTCTCAGCGCCTCGAGCTTGTTGCGTGACCCAGGCAGCTACTATTTCCAAAGAAGAATGCTTCTGGTGCAAGAGACTGAATGAAGATCGCATAAGCAATCTGAAGATGCCTCAGCATACGAAGTTACAGCTTAATTAATGAAAATTTAAAAGGTAACCCACAGATTTATAGGTAACGTGAAAAAAAATCTGAAGCATGAGAGTATGTTATAGTGGATCTAAGTGTTACTTAGGATCAGGCAGTCAGAGTATTTTTTAACCTCACTTCAACACCTAAAGCTCTGTTTATGTGGTTCAAAAATACAAGTCAGATGTTTTTGTCTGTAAGTGCCGAGAACAGAGAGGAATTTGTAACAGTCTCAAAGGCCCAGCCCCACTGAAATTCACTGGCAGAAGAGACGCCATGTTTGAGGAGGCAGAGAAGGAACAAGGGAAGGCAGGGCGTTTTGAAACAATTGAGGTATTTTGGTGGGGCTTTTCACCCCCTCTGTTTTTTGTTGGTTTGTGGGTTTTTCCCCATGTGTAGTTGCTTGCATTATCTGAATTCTGCCCTTGAAGCAGAGAAACTACAAGGGCCCCAGAGGATGCACATTCAGGAGGTAGGAAGAAGTTATGAAAAATAATATGCAATTGAAAAATGCTGCCAGATGAAATCCATTATTTATATTTAGAAATAAACACATCACTCCCCAAGACCAAGCGTGTTGCAGCTCTTCATGTGCCATCTAAAATGTGATTATTTTAGAACACATATAGATATTAAAAACCACCAGACATTATTAAGAAATGGCAGTGACAGAAAATTCTGCTGGCTGTGCCTGGATCCCTCTGCTCTGCGCTTTGATAATTATCATAAATGGCATCTGCAGACTTGAAAGACCAAGTTCAACATGATATTTAAGAAGCAGCAGACATACGAGACAGGACAGGTCTTCCTGAAAAGTACCTTTCCTGTAAGGACAGTGCTCCATATTTTACCCAGCAAAGACAGCATCTGTTGGAAAGCACAGGTTATGTACATTTTTATCTTTCCAATGCCAAATAATCATAATATTGTTCTTTCAGACTTGCGTTGTTTCTCCTCTTCTAGCTGATTCTAGTCTATGATCTACGGGCTTTCAACTGGTTTAACAAATTTCTATCATCTCGCTTGAATATCCTCCATTAACAGGATGCATCCTCCATTTACAGATTTTTACTTAAATAAACATCTCTACTGTTAAAAAACAGTTTGGCTGAAGTGCATTTCTCATTTCCTGAAGCTCCAGTTATATTCTGCCTGCAATAATTCTTGACATGAAACCGTGGTTTGTTCACAGCATCTAAACACCAAAAATAAGCGAAGTCTTTCTGGTGTGATTGAATATTCCCCATCTCAAGTCTAATACACAGACTCCTAAATTTAGCACAAGACCTGTATACAGGACCACTATAATCAAAACATCTTCATTTCGTCTTTTATTAAACATAATCATACTCAAAAGGGAGCAATATTAAGTGACCCTCATCTAATAAATTGCAAAAAGCCTATTCAGCTATTTTTATAGCTGAAATAATTCAACTGTATTAGGATTTACGTATTAAGATTTATTTTAACAGGCAGAGAGATGAAAACATGAGAAATCATTCCATTAAAGCAATTTCCTACAATGTAATTCAGTTCCATAAAAAAAGACACTGTGATTATAGCTTTGAAGCTTGAAACATGTATTTATTTGCAAGATGCACACAGCAGAGTTCAGAGAAACGTACAGGCAGCGCGTTACCTTTGACAGTAATAACGGACTGGAGTAAAGCTTTGTTACCCCGCACGAAACCTCACCACAAATAGGTCTGGGGAGAGAACACAGAGGGAAATGGCAGAAGAGCAAACTGCAAGGGCAAAGGAAGGTAGTAGATTCATTAGCGTATCACAAAGGGGAACTGTAAGCTTTGTGCTTAATTAGGTGCTCATGAAAACTGGCCAATGTACTGCTCTGGAAACCGAAGTCCACCTGGATGGAAAATTCTCCTCAGTGTTATGGACAACATGCTTTAGTTTGAGAAAGTTTATTGGCTATAAGAACATGGCCAATGATACACAGTTTGTCTTTTCAACTTTTAATGCCTATTTCGGACAGTTTCTTTTAGTTAGGGGTGGGCTTTCCAACAGACACGGTCTTTGCTGGGCAGGACACCGAGCAGCTTCCTTACAGGAAGGATGCCACTGAAGGATCAGCCTGTTTTATTTTCTCTAGAGCTGATTACAATTCTTTATCTGTAGCATTTCTAACGTGCAACTGGCGCCTCATGATCATGTTTTAAAACATCGTGTTAACGAAGATATGAATTTGCAGGGAAGCCCAGAAAGCAAAGCAGAGGATAGTAGGAAAGTAGTGGTAGATGCCTGTTTTAGCGTGGACACTATCTGATGTTAAACCTGACCCCAGGAACACCATGGTCTGGCACTTCTCACCGAAACAGATGGCACCGAGTAATCTCTCTCAGAGATACAGAGCAAGACATCACTTAACAAAAGGTACTGAGAAAGTTAAATACCATTAACTATTCCTGAGCTTGGGCCAAAGCATCTCAAAAGTGTTTTCCTATTTTGACACCGATAGCAAGCTGTTTTCTGCTATCAATCAATAACTTCAATCTTGATGCAACTTTTTATAGCAAGCAAACTACTGCAAGTTTTACTTTTGAATATTGATCACGGCAGAAAGCTCACTTGGCAAGCGGCTACGCTTTACATCCAAGGGATCTTCCCAAGAGGCATCAAATTGATGAATTTGTCTTTTGCTAACCAGCAACACAAAGAGAGTCAGGCCCAATAAATGGATATATTAATTCAGCACCAGTCACATCATAAACAAAACCCCTTTTTATGCAGATTCCAGATGCAGAAAGGAACGCGCTCTATGGACAACTGCAGTTTCGGTTCTCATTTCCTTTCTTTCTGTGGAATGGGATCTGCTTCTCAATACAAAAGGGCAGAACAACAAGCGAATGAAAGGCACAATGACTTACAGAGGACACTGACAGACGGTTCTGGATGAATACCAGCGCTTGTACCCCACAAAGTAACGCGGAACCAACAGAGTATGGATAAATAGAGAAACCGGCAGAAGTCTCCAGCCTGCTCACTGGCCCCAAGTGCTGTCTTTATGACATACTGAATGGACTCAAAGATACTGATGTCGGGTATGAACTTTTAAAATTAAGGGCCGTAACGAGCGAGAAAATTATTACAGGAAGTTTAATGTTTGGGAAAGTGGCTGCTATGACATCAACACATCCAGTAAAACCTACCCAGAAGCACGGATGCTTATTTTTTTTCTTAAGCTTTTGGCTAAAGATTTCATACACATGGCTATTAGTTTATTAACTACATAAAATTTTAACATGACTATTAGTTTAGTACACAAAATTTTAATTGCAAAAGGTGCGTGATTACAAAGCTCGAGTCTCCTGACATAGTCTAAAACCAGCACGTTCTCAAAAGGTTACGGTAAACCCTCCAATGGGGAAACTCATTAAATTACACGTCACAAAACCATAATTGAACGCATAATGTTGACTTGAGTTTGTAATTCAAACATTGGCTACAAAAATAAATTGTATAAAAGAATTATAAAAACAAATCTGTTTTAACTAGAGCCACCTTTACCTGTATGCATTTTTTGAAACTGGTCGGGGGTCAAATTTGAATAGAAGGATGCACATTGAAGAATCGATGTTTAAATCTTGCTTCTTCCACAAAGGCTCAGTGCAAGGTCATTCTGTCATAGCCTACAAAGTAAATAAAGATTATCTATTATACTGCAAATTATAAGACGATAACCTTGCTTCTAAGCTGAAGCTTAAAGATTAGGGTGTTCTCACTGATAGCTCACAATAAAGATAAATAAATAAAGCAGGACTTCCAAAAGAGATTTGTTTCAATGAATGGTTTACTATCAAAGTTCTTATGGGAGTTGTTTCAGAATTATGTTTGGCTAATTCAGACTGCTAGGAAAGAAACAAGCATCAGGAAAATACTGACAAAGTCTAGAGTGCTACCAAGACATGAAAGAAAGACTATTATGTCATTTTCTGCTCATTACCAATGACACACCACTTCCCCCCCCGTCTCAAGTAAGGCAAAATAATTCCATTAGAATAAAGGAGAAAATAAGACTCAAACAGCTGCAGAAGCTGGAAAAAGCCTGATCAAAGACACTTCCAAACCTGTAAATAAAAATACTAAAAGTATTAGGCCAAGCAATTATGAAAGCCCAGGAGAAAGTATTCTTGTTTACCCTCAGGAAAACATCAAGCAACCTGAGCAGCTCAGGATGAACGAGCAGTGGCTGCCCGTGGGGACCTGGCGTACCCTCAAGTCTGCCAGATTGTCCCCACTAGAAGACTGGGCTCCCAAAAATCCTCTCAAGACGCACAACCCTGTGAAACAGAAGCCTCCAGCAAGGTTGGGGCATAAACCAGTTCCTCCTCTTTCCCAGAGGATGAGAATCGCGCAGCGGTTGTTGTGTGTGTAACTCCGTGCACAGGCTACACGGAAACTAAACGGGAGATTGGTTTTTTTTCCCCCTCCTTCAAAAAGTGAATCTTTCTGCTGAAGTCATTACTGATGAGAGACTCAAATTAGGACAGGCGAGACCTTTCAACCCCTGCTCCCAACATTGCAGTTAGGACACGGCAATAAATGTCAAGCTAAGAGCAAAGGTTTATTTTAGCTGAGTGATTGCTGCTGTTCTGTTCCTCCAGCAATCTCCTCGCAGACAGCTCCAGGAGTAAATGGAAACGCTCCGACCTTGACAGCAGCCTGACCGAACGTGAAATTGGGAGCAGGAGGAATGCCAACGAACAACAGCGGCACCGGGCTCGACGTCCTCCTCCCCGTTCCACGGGCGCAGAAGCAGCAGCAGCAGCGGCACGGGGCTGGTCCAACCACGGCTCTGAGAATTGAGGGTGCAACACAGAATCATAGAATCATGATTGATTCTATCATCGCCCTTGGAAGCTCACAAAAAAATGGGCAGATTATGTTTGTTAAAATAAAGGGCAGATAATTTCAGAGAGCTTTAGTTTGTCTTTAAGAAGTGTTACTAAAAACCTATATTAAAAAAAAAAGTAATCAATCTAGATTAAGCAATTTCTTGCCCGTTTGTTGAGCATCTTGCTGTAAAAACAAGATATTAACTTACAACTCAGTTTAATAAGCAGCACCATTGTAATTACAACTTTGCATGTCCTTTGGAAGGTAAAGGGCTACAGCTTCTACTATCAAGGACGTATAACTGGCTGCCCATCAGAAATGAACTTATGGCCATAAAGCACACGAAATAAAATGCATTAACAGAGTGGCTCGTGGAACAAGCAATTCGCTGGAGTCACACTGTACGCTATTGCTCTGCTTCACAGACAGACATATGACAGCTTCATTCTTTTCACCTTTTCCTCAGTGTGAACATCGAGATTGACATTTATAAATATTAAGCCATGCCAGACTATTTCAGAAGTAACACTCACAGCCCAGCAGAGATCCCTTCAAATCATCGGCTGAGAGGAGCCCATGTCCAGCATCAGCATCAATACGGTAGGGAAGCCTTAAACTTTTTTTTTTTTTTTTTTGACAAAGTGCAAAAAATGCACTTGATGAAATCAGGGATATAAAATACAACTTTAATGGGCAACTCTTGCTGACTGTGGAGATATGGCTCCAAGTATTCATGAGGTGTCCTGTCAGATAATTAGATGGATTACGCAGTAAAAACCTCTTGACAATCACTCATAAGACTACTATTTTAATAAACACACTTCAGGCTCCATTAGCTGATTTATTGAGTTCCCTTCAAATAATCAATTCAGTACAGCTGTTTGTGCAAAGTTACTGGTCAACATGAAGCTTACGCAAAGGCTGCCAGTCAGAAAAGAGCAGCAGAGTTCATTTGTAACACTCACCACAATGATCTGGAGCAACAAATAATTTGGACGCTTTGATGCCTTTCTCGAATCCATAGTCATTATTATTGGTACCACTGCTTTGACAGAAGGATCTTTCTGTCACCCCATCGACTCTGCTTGATGTCATTACAGTTACGTTTGTGCTTTCAGTAACTCCAAATATCAACCAGTAATGTTTATCTTGGGCTCCACCTGCCAGCATTGAAATGAGAGCAAGTGTTTATAGGCCCTACATAAACACTCCAATCTTTTCTGTTATTCAGACAGAAGTGTTCAAGCCAGATAAAACTGAGCTACCCCTTGAAATAGCAGTGATGCTTCACCGGCAAAGGGACAACCAATGTGTTCTGGTCCCTTCTCTGCCCAGCGCTGATGTTCCATCTGCATCATTTGTGTTTATCCCCTGGGCTGGATGGTGGCCTGATGGTGTGTTTGTATTGAAAAATTGTCAGTCAGACTCAAATTTGGATAGTCTGAAATCTGAGACAATTAACAAACGTTATGATGAAAAAAAAAACTGAAGAGAGGCTGCCATAGACACGATAAGCACCTAAACATTTACTTAAAAAATCCTCATACAAGTGTCGTTCTTTGTGGCTCACATTCACCGAGGAGAGGGTCCTGCAGCTCTGGGATGGGGGAAGCACGTTGGGCAGAGCTGCCGTTACAAGGTAGATGTGCTCAGCTCAGCCCTCTCGGCATTCAGCTGCCGTCCCCCCAAATCCAGGGAAGATGGAAAAGATGAGGTCAGCACTGGCTTCCACGCTTGCAACTTGATCCTACAGCAAGTCCAAAGCTCAATCAAAAGCTTTGATGCCTTTCTAGCTCCATTTCAGCAGACATGTGTCTTCAGAACTACCCTTACAGACATAGGAAGTGGCTTAGTTAAAAATAAAGAGTTCAAATAAAAAAGACAACGTTGTGGCACAACACAAGCCCTCTGGTGTTGTGTTCTGCAGACAATACAAGCCAGAATGTGCATAATGTGCAACATGACAGGGGCTGCAGAATGGCTGAAAAAACCTTACTCCAAGGTGGAGACAGCAAAGACTTACTGCTCCCTGCATAATGAGCTTTTATCACGTCTGGTTTGATTATTCCTAGTCAATAAGACAACAGTAACCAAGGATTAAATGACAGCAACAGTCTCCTCTTTCTGTAATATGTTTCCAGTTTGCTGACTAACTAACGCCTCGCACACACAAACCAGCTTGACAAGAATTACAAACATCCTGTAATTAAGCGTTCTGCTCCAAATGGCACTGCTGATTTGGAAATGACATTAAAGTAACTAAACATTTCTTATTCTGTGCTACTGTACTCCGTTAGGCAGCACGGTGTGTTGTTCTGCTGGTTTTAACGATCTGTTAAAAGCCTGAGTGGATACATGCCAGCATAAGGTAGCGTTTAGAGGGACTATCAGGAGACCCAAACGTGATAGATTGTGTTTGTTCTTTTCATAGGGTTCTACCATCATTTGGTTGATTAGAAGCAATCAGCTCACAATTTGGCATAAAACCATTTTACCCTTAAGAACTCCCAGTAGCAGCCTTTGAAAAATGAAGCCATTTGTTACATATTGTGTTTCCGCAAATGAGGCATCATAAATAACATCTGTCAGTTACCACAGCCCTCGCTTCCCAACGCATCCCGAACCCTCCTGGAGGTGCAGCCGAAGAGACAGCTACAGATCATTACTCACTGGGCTCTGCCAGTTTCATGGACCACAGCAACAACTCCCTGGTCAGTGGAATCTAAAACTATTTTACTGTTTCTTTTGAATTCGTCCAAAGGAAAGTGAGAACTACACTCCTCAAGTGCCCATAAAAGAATGAAATAGATGCATTTTCTTTCAATAGTGGAACGAAATATTTTTTTTTAATACTGAACTTTAAAATCATGGAAAATAAGAGATACTTGATTAGTTTTTAAAGGTAACCCACTTTTTTTTCCCCCAGAAAAGTGTCCCACAACTGCATTTTTAAAAGCATTTTACTGATTTGCTTTTGCACTTCCTTTGTGTGGTAATACTAATCATTAAAGATGAGATAGAACAGACAGATCCATAATCTGATGCCTTTCATGTTGCCTTGTACAAAGATGGTTTGTAACTAACCTAGGGTTTGTAACCCTGCCCAGGGGAAGGGTCAGTCTCCACCGAGCCAGCAACGCCCAGTAGGACACTTAGGAAGACGCAGGAAATACTGTGTGAGGTGGGTGCCATTCCCAAGTGTAATGTGCATTTTCAGCCCCTCAATTTCTCTCTGGCATCTTACTAGATTAAGTCCACTGTACAGCTCCCAAGAGGAACTAAGGCCAGCAAACATCACCTTTCACACCGTGTTTTAAAAACATCTGCAAAGGATGGAGTAAGACAGCCTTTCTCCCGGTTTCTCAAGAGTGTTAGCTTCTCCCTGCCACAGGCCTGCAGGCCCAGAGCCTTTTGCTACGTGCCTGCCCCCTTTTAGGCAAAGACTTATTTTCAGCTCTCACAGTTCCTAGGTTTTCTTCCGTGAGGAACCAGCTAGGAATCCTTTTCTTTGGGCAAGAAAGTCTATTTTCCATTTCTTATTTGTAGAAAGCATGTAGAAAGATAGTTGGAGGAAATATTCAGTTTAAGAATCATATATACTTGCTTTGTTCTCACACTCTTCCCTAGAGATGTTCCTCTAGACCCTCCCAGAGAAAGAATACCCCTCCATATGGGCCTCTGACCTGACCCAGAATGGCTGGTCTTACATTTTCCAGCTTCACTTCCACAGCCCCAGGGCTGTGATCACCACTTATGTCAGTGTGGTTTTATTCCCGCTCTTCCCCCCTCATATACAGGAACTCTGAGCTTACTGCCTACCCTTAGGGGGGGCGTGGGGCAGCCTGCAGACCCCGGGGGAGCAAGGAACCGACTAAAAACACAAACCCAGAGCAGTTAAGTAGATGAGAGCAGCCCTGCAAGTATCCTTACTTGAGAAAAAAACAACATTCATTTCTTTCAAGATAGCAGGTACAAAATGAACATTGTAACAGGAGAGGAGCTTCAATCAAAGCTTATTGCTTTGAGTTCATACAATCCTTCCAGGAGACATACAGCAAAGACAGCAGAATTTTGTAAGTTCTGCTTATTAAAGTTACTTATTTAATTGCAATTTTAATGGCTTTGGTTAGACCTGAGATACCTGAATCTCTGTATAGCCAGAATCAATTCAGTCAAACTGCAGCTAACAACTATGGGAAGCCTGAAAACAACTCAAGTGAAAAAAAAAAAAAAATTAACTGGAAAAAAAGTGAAGTCTCTGTTACACATTTTGACTTAAAAACAGCACAATACACAGTGGTGAGTGAGTTCACAAGTGTGTCTCAGAGCTTCCTGTGCCCTGTTGGCCTCACATAAACACAAAACAAATCTCTCCCTCAAAAAAACCCCAACCAACCCAGCGCTTTCAATGCCTACGAACCAAAACATCAGGAGCCTTCAGGGCCTTCTGCAACTATTGCTTGACAAACTGCCCTCAAAGGGCCACCATGTGTTAAAACCATTGCTTCGTCAAACTCTTGTACCTGACAAGTTCCACCCGGCCGCCACCAGCAGCTGCCGCTGGATACATTTAGGACAAAAAGTTTTATTTTGCAAAAGGCGCTCGGGAGCGTCCTCCTTCGCGCCACTCGCTATGGGGGGGCGGCAGCGCTGAGGTGGGGGCCAACACGACAACAGCCTCAAAAGCGGGGGACAGACACGACACAGGACGAGGACGGCAACAGCCATAAAGGGGGGTAGCAGCCCCCGCGGCCTCGGAGCGCTGGGGCTGTGGGGCTCGGCGGGGAGGGACCGGACCGGACC